>VDFB02322536.1:115061-148664 GCA_007258455.2 Sequoia sempervirens
ATATCAGGTTTGGGCCCTTCTCGCTTAATATTAATAAAGAATTCACCACCTAATGATAATTTTCATGTGCATACAATCTTTCTCTACTACATAACTTATATGAACAACTTCTTACTATTTTTTATAATTTTATGCTCATGATTGTTGTCCATCATGTCCATTTCATAAAATCCTTGTTCTCCAATAATATATTCCTCTAGTTTGGGATTGGGAAGAACTAGGGTTGAAGAGGAACATCAAATATTGCTATTAAACATCATGGTTTATATTTGTGGCATGTGAGAAGATGGGATTTTAACAAGAGAATACAAGAAAAATGATCTAACCTTGTACTTGTATTATCCTTTACATTAGAGATAATTGTACTTGTATTATCCTTTAATACATTAGAGATAACCATGTAAACTAAATTGGAGAAGAATATAGGGTGGAGGTCCTTTGTCTTTCAAGAGTCCTTGAATTTAGGAATAGATACAAAACCTTGAATGTTTATGAAATCAAAATTCCAAACATCCACTTGAATTCAAAGCTTTGAATCCCACAATTTTGATCATGTCTACTTTGACTTTATCTTTAGAAATTAATGTAAAAAGGGCTTCATTTATGAACCTATAATGAGATCTAGAATGTTGTAAATGAAGATATTTGTTCCATCATCTCTTTCCTCACTTTCCTCATTAAGCATGGTTTATCATTAAGGAATAAGAGAGTTATAATCTCTTATGGAATTTGAAGATTTTTTTATCAAGTGAATCTTGACTTGTAATTTTGTTTCCTTTTCATCTCATTTTATAGGAAATATCACCTTCTTTTAGTTGTTTAAAATATATTTATGCTTTCAATAGATACATTCTTTACTATGTATATCTTTCATCTAGAAGACAAGCCCATCTTCATTCTAAATTAATGGTTTTTTGTATCTCACATTATGATTTCCAAAGTCTTTTTAAGGTGAAATATAAAATTAAATACATTGTATTTATATCTTTTAAAACTTAGAATTTATATCTTGAGGTTTATGGTAAAAAAATGGGTGATCCCACAATAGTGGTTTACAATTTTTGGCCAAACTGGACACTGAAATAATTTTTTAAAACTAAATCTTCACTTTCAGGCACCTATGGCGACTAAACTGTGAGGAATTTGAAGATGATGCAAACTAGAGTTTCGTGACATTTTGTCTATAGATTCTAAATATATTTTTTTCAAAAATTTTGGAATCAGATTGCACTTCTTTTCCATCTCCCTCAAAAACTAGTTTTTTCAAAAACAACATTTTCAAAAGAAGTGATGCTCATCATTATAACACAACTTTTTTCCACTTGAAGCCAGGACAAAATTCTAATTCTTCAAAATTTAGATTTGTAACTCACGATATCTAGTGCTTCCACTTGGTTAGATATTTTATTAAATATATATTTTTTAATCAAGTTTCAAAGTCAAATAATTTTAATTCGGACATATACTGATTGTGTATAATGCGTAACTTTTTTGTATGGAGTGAAATTCAATTTATTGTTTTATTGGATCAAGGACTTCCAATATACAGACATATTTTTTCCAATTTTTTGATAATCTACTATTTTTCCACATATGCGGAACAAAAGATCTTTATTTTCGATTAAAAACCTATGTTTAGTAAAACTAGAAATAAATACAAAATAAAACCAAAACATATTAAAATTATAATTAGTTGGATGGCTGGTTCCTGGGACAACGATTCAGTTGGGTTTGTGAAGTCGCCATTTCATCCTCAACTTGAGCTCGAAGCGTAAAATCGGACTTTCAAAGTGCCTGAGGGGGAGAATGAGGGCAAAGGGGTTTCACTTTCAGACCCCTTCCAAAAGGGGTTTTCATTTTTTTTTTTGTGCATTGCATGCATTAAATGGGTTTTCGAGACCTGGTTTGAGTGAACCCTTTTTTGGTTCATTCAAACCAACAAGTCCATTTGAACCCCCAGAATGAAATTTTTTGGCATGGGGTCATTTTTACAAGTTTTCCTTCCTCATTCAAATTGTAAACCACTTTTGTGGGTTTACCCAAATACATTTTATTGCCAAGCACATTTTAAAGGGTTGTAATGGCGTCATTTGCACCTTGCAAATTCCCCATTCCCTTGCCTTAGAAAAATCAAACCTGACAATGATATTCCACGTCGTTCATCTGCTCTCCATCCATTTGGTAGCTATCTATAGTTTCTGTGGGGGAAGTTTTGTTGGGGACATTAGCACGACGTACAGACGTCTATGTGGCACGTTGTCATCCTAACATGATTCCCACCTCTGAAACCTGTAAAGGTGTTACACTTCTCCATTGGCGACGAAGCATAACACCTCTACGCCTTTGACTGACCTTGAATGACTCTTTGGGCTCCCATTTCATCTTCAAAAGACTATCTTATTCATTTAATTCATCTTCTTCAATCTCACTAAACACTTCTTCACACTTCTTGAGCATTCTAACACTTCATTCACAACACTTTCACCATTTTTGAAGCTCCAAGTTGGCACTCTGTTGGTTTTACTCCTCTCATTGTTACAACAACATTTGCATTCACAAGCTTGTGAGCTCACAACTTCCTTCACATGCCTTGAGAGCATCTTGTTGGGAGGTGATATCTATTCATTTAGCATTATTGTATTGATTTAGTAGCATATTGTTGTTAACATTGCTTGGTATTCTTCCTTTTAGTGCTTCCTTTATCGTATTTTCTCTATCATGGCTATCATGGCTATTTTGGTTGTTCGTGGAGGTGGGAACACTGAAACGGGGGTTTGACTGCAACAAGCCCTGAAACAACCCCAAATTTTTTCCTCGTTCTACTATGTTTAGGTAATTCATTCATGTGGAGATTGTGGGAGGTGGACTGACCATAAGTTACATTTCTACCACCATTTCTCATTATTTCTTTCTTAATCAATCTTATCTTTCAAGTTAAAGTATTCTTCTTGCTATTTTAGTCACTTTGTTTTTAGCTTTCTATCATTATATCAAATCATACTTTCCAGGTCGTTAGTAGGATTCTCTAGTTTCTTAGACTGTACTTTACATTCTCTATCGGTATGGATGCTAGTGCCTAATTGGGTTGCCAACTCATTGCACTATCATCTGTCTTCTACGCTGGAGTCCCTTGGCAAAGAGCTGCCTAAGTCACAGTCTAGACTCCAAAAACTCACTCACCTAACCTCTTGAACTCTTAGGTTGAAAGAAGGAAAGTGACAGGTAAGTTTTCCTTCCTTTTCACCCTCTCTTAAACATTAAACCTATCTTAAACAATCTTTTAGCATGAGGTAGATTAGGGAAAATAATTTTTCTAGACCCTCCCTTGACTTGGGGTCTTGAGTAGTCGGTCCCCCTCTTCTATATTTTGGTGAAACTGATGTGAACTGTTCTTGTTTCATTTCGTAAGGTTGAAGGAGTATTTTCTCATGTTCTAGTTGTGTTGTAGGTGTGTGTGTTACAGGGTGCCTAGCCTTGCAACCCAACCTATGACCCCTAGTGGCGTAGCTAGAAGAGTCCCTAAATGTAGTGAAGCAAAACCTAGAATAGGTCACTGTCTAACTATTAAACCCTTGGGGGCTTCTGAGAAAGTCCTTTCTAGTGTATGTAAGAGATGGCTTCTTTCATATATCTTCCTATTACATCTGTACAGTCTGCGAGTGGGTCTCCTACTATAACCTTTACCTCATAGGATTTTTTGATGAATGCTAATAGAGAACCCTCTCCTTTGTACATTCCTACTCATATCAATAGGAACACTATAACTAGAATTCTCATTGACCCTACATGTTGGGTTCATGTTATCACAAAGGAGATCATGTTAATAAACTTCTTACATAAGGATGGGTACAATGAGTCTAAAAGCACCATATGTACGCATGATAGGATTTCCATTCCTCCCATCGGTTCTATCACCTTGTTGGTCCTGGTTGGGCCTAAGACTATGAATGCCCTCTTTGATATTGTCTCGGGGTTTGATTTGTTCAAAGTGAAGCTAGGCATTCCTTGGCTAGCTTCCATGAATGCAGTACCCTTAGTGATCCACAAATGCTTGAAGTTCTCTCATGAGGGTTCCATGCATGTGGTCCACGACACCAATTGCAAACCGATGGTGGTGCGTGGAGGCTACTCACTTGATCACTTATGGCCTGCCCCTATTGGTTTGCTCCCTCCCAAGATGGACCTGTTGTATTGCACTTACATGAAGTACAAGAATAGGGTCATAGCACCAAAGGTGACCTAACCTCCCTCTCCCTATGCTATTTCAGTTAAAGCTTCCATGATAGTGTAGCATAAGGCTACCTTTGTCGCTCAAACAATCGAGGAGGAGAAGTCCGCTCAAGGTCCTTCTTCTTCTTCCTCTACAATTCCACCTACCTCTGCTTCTTGTCCTGTTGTGATGCCTTCAACTTCTACCCCTATGCATCTCTTGGGGGGTCTGATGGTGCCGCTTGATGGAAGGCCAAGCGTCAGGTGTTCAACCTTCCTATCTTTCCCATGGTTCCTTGACCCATCTTTTATGGTAAGGGGAATGGTCCCCGTGGAGTTGCCTCTACGTCTCAGCCTTCGTAGCCTCCTACTGCTCCTATCTCTAGGGTAGCAAATGGGAAGAGGCCCATCGCTGAGGTGCTTGAGTCTACTTCTTTGCTTGTTGTTGTCTCTACTTCTCCATCTCTTCCTTCTATTCCTATCTAGGAGTCACTCCCTCCATCAGGAACAACTATGATGGATAGTCCGATGACTAAATAGGAGCCTTTCACTCCTCCTCAAGTTGTAATCTCTAAATCTTAGAGCCAAAGAAACCACCTTGTTTGTGAGAGTAAGCATTAGAGGAAGGCTCTAGCTACTAAGAAGGGTGCTTTGCAAAAGGAGGAAGGGAAGACAACAACTCTTGTTTTGGCATCTTCTATTGTGTCCTCTTCTTCCACCCCTTCTGCTTCAATTCCTGCCACCTCAATCTTACTTCTGGCACCCCCTACAAGTGTGGATGATCCTCACCCTAAGAGGGTGCAAGTTTTCATCGCTCCCTCAATTGAGCCTCATCTCTTAATGTCTCTTTCAGACATCCCAACTTTTCCCAAACTCGTGGATATGTCGAATACCTAAGTGGTGTCCACTGCGGTTTCTCCTCTTCTTCCTCACCTTTTGATTCATCTGTGGGGATCTCGTATCCTCTGATGGAGCACAAGTTGGAAGATTACCCTACTTCTAATGGGGTCGGAAGAAGGGATCACCTTCTTCGGAAGTTGGTTCTGCCTGGGCCTATGCCTTCCTAGTAATGAAGGCAACCCAACGTCCTTGGAGTTTGTCACTACCCCTAAATTTTTTGGTGAGGCTGGTAGTGGATCTCGGGTGCCTCCTTCATCTCCTACTCATTTAACATATTTCACTCCCATCAAGTGAATGTTTAACTCTATAGACGATGTCCTGGCTCTGTCAACTATTTTTACAAAATCGAAAATGTTCACCTCATAGGAGTTAAGTGAAGAGGACCTCGAGGGGCCCTCTTCCTTGGCTCTTGTCACATGAGAGTCAGAGGGTGATCCCCTTGCTATCTCACCCTTGTGGGCCTATCTTCCCTCCCCTTATAATGATCTAGATTGGGAGAACGACAACCTCTTGGTTGATGAGGACTAGGAGGGCACCTCTTCTTTATCTGTAGATTAGATTTGTGTGTGTGTTGTGTTTCCCCCGTGCTTATTTTATGTGTTCCTAGAGGACCCTTGTCACCCTTGTGAGTGCTTGGATATAGGAGTGTTTTGTGTTGTAAATTCTTCTATTTGTCCACATCATTCTTCTCTTTGTTGTGCCTTGATTTTTTCCAATTGGGGTGATGTAAAGTGTTGGGGGAATTTAGGCCTCCCTTCCATCTTGACCCAATTTTTTTATTTTTATTTTGTCTTCACATACCTTTCTTCATATGGTCTGTTATAGTAGGGGATTGATGATAGTTCATATATATATATATATTTCTATCTATTTATATCTATGAGCAACTCTGACCCTGAAATATCAGATCCCCCTGTATCTTGTTCGTTATGTCATTGTTTTTCCTTTATTTTTATCTTTCTCTCATGTTCTGCAGGCATGACATCACTTTCATTCTTTATTTTCTCTCCTTAGGATGTCACATGCCTCTGAGTTTATCACGCACCATCCTAAGGGGGGGCTATCATACTACTTCGATTTTCAAAAGGTGTATTCAATGGACAATGAATCCCTCCTTAAAAATCTCTTATTTTTTCAAAATATTTTTAAAAAACTACATTCTCCAACAAGGACCCCTAGTAGAATATTTCCCTTATCATGGATTCATAAGATAGAATCTGAAAACTTGCCTTCGAGAAGGGAGTACTTTTTTTGATGAAGAAGTCTAAAAACTTTCCCTTGCGAGGGAGTATTCTTTCTTTCAAATTCCTTGATGCTAGAACCATTGGCAAAAAATGTTATTGCTTTTCAAACAAAGCATCCCTTGAGTGGACCCCTTTTCTGTTGGAGGGTTCCCAAGGGACCCCTTTGAAAGCTTCTTCTTCAATCATTAGTTTTATGTGTGACTGTCTATCTTTCTGCATGGATTTTTTCTATCTAACATTTTTTTCCTATGGATTAACATGTTGCTTTGCAAGACCTACAAAGCTACTTTTTCTATCAACCTTACAAGACTAAGCACCTATAAGGCCCCATCAGACTTTGTGGAGCCTCTCACATTCGGCTTCCCTCAGGATCGAGCACTTGGGGTGCCTCCTTTGCAAGTCCGAGGACTTGTAAAGCACTTTCATCTTGTAGGATCTCTTTGTTCAACTCTCTAGGACTGAGCACTTGTAGAGCCTTTTGTTCACCTTTTCGTAGGTTGTGGATCTATGATGCATGTTTTTTCAACTCTCCTTAGGACCAAGTACTTATGGATCCATCTATTCTTGTGATTTCAAGTGTGTCAGATTATGGTTTGCTTCCTCAACGGTTTAGGTATACTTTCTTTAAACTATTTCGATCTACTTTACCTCACATTTGGTAGCACATATGCTCACTAAAGTGGGGGAAAAATGTAATGGCATGAATTTTCACCCTTGAAAATTCCCCATTTGCACCACTTTCCTTAGAAAAATCAAACCCAACAATGCTATTCCACATCCTCCATCCGCTCTTCATCCATTTGGTGGTTGTCTATAGTGTCGGTGGGGGAATTTTCATCGGGGATGTTAGCACAGTGTGTGGATGTCTACATGGTGCGCTGCCATCCTAACAGGATTTCCACCTTTGGAATTTGTAGAGGTGTACACTTCTTCATTGGAAATGAAGCCTAATTCCTTTGCCCCTTTGACCAACCTTGAACGGATCTTTTGGCTCCCATTTCATCTTCAAAAGATGATATCATTCATTTAATTCATTTCTTCAATCTCACTTGATCTTCTTCACTCTCACTACACACTTCTTCACACTTCTTGAGCATTCTAACACTTCACTTGCAACACTTTCACCATTTTTGAAGCTCCAAGTTAGCACTCTGCTAGTTTTACTCCTCTTGTTATTGTCGCAATGTTTGCATTCACAAGCTTGCGAGGTCACATCTTCCTTCACATGCCTTGAGAGCATCTTGTTGGGAGGTGATATCTATTCATTTAGCATTGTTGTATCGATTTAGTAGCATATTGTTGTTAGAATTGCTTGGTATTCTTCCTTTCATGCTTCCTTTATCATATTTTTTTCATCATGGCTATTCTAGCTGTCCGTGGAGGTGGGAACACCGAAATGGGGGTTTGACTGCGACAAGCCCCGAAATAGCCCCAACATTTTTCCTTGTTTTTTTGTGTGTAGGTATTTCGTTCGTGTGGAGCTTGCAGGAGGTTGGACCAATCGTTAGTTACATTTCTACCACCCTTTCTCGTTATTTCATTCTTAATCAATCTTATCTTTCAAGTTAAAGTATTCTTCTTGTTGTTTTAGTCACTTAGTAGTTTGCAACATTTTGTCATTATATCAAATTGTACTTGCTAGGTCATTAGTGGGATTCTCTAGTTTCTTAGACTATACTTTACATTCTCTGTTTGTATGGATGCCAATGCACTACATTATTGTTTGTCTTCTATGCTGGATTCCCTTGATAGAGAGCTACCTAAGTCACAATCTAAACTCAAGAAACCCACTCACCTGACCTCTTAAACTCTTGTGTTGACATAAGGAAAGTGTTAGGTCAGTTGTCCTTCATTTTCACCCTCTCAAACATTAAACCTATCATAAAAAATCTTTTAACGTGAGGTAGATTAAGGCAACTGATTGTTCTAGACCCTCCTATGAACTGGGGTCCTGAGCAGTCGGTCCCCCTCCTCTATAGGAGCCTCCTAAGATTTTTTCAATATCTACTCCAAATCTAGATTTCATTGTAAAACCATATGAATTTTTTCAAGCCTAGGACTTGTAATATAATGACAAATGAATATGTGATTTTGGAACATATTGACAATGATATTCTAAGGTTACAAGAATTCTATTGAATGTTGTCGGTTGTTTTATGAGTATAACCTAAGTATCACATGACTAAGACCGATATTAAAGATGAATATCTAGTTAATGCCATGACATCATTTAAGGTACATATTAAGTTAATGGATCCTTTTTTGGTCATTATACAAGTGATGATTCTAGAATTAGAACATATTATTCATTAATCAAGTAACAAGGTTCTTCTTAAATATCAACGAAAGTTATTATCTCACATGATACATTGTGATCTTTTTGCTTGGATGTTCAAGTCATAATAGTATACTTTGATGCCAATGAATACCATATTGTGGTGCCTAAATGTAAGTGGGGTAACTAAATGGTAACTATGTGGATATATGATCTTACGTGGAAATTAAACATAGGTTAAGATGAAAAATTAAAAGGTACATCAAGTAAATAAATATAATGGGGTTGAGAAAACAAGTATTTAATAAGAGGAAAACCGTAATGTTCATGGTAATGATGGATGTGTTGGAAGTTTGGAAGTCTGTCATTGTTGATGCAGCTTGGCAACATGAGCATGAAGTGTACATACATCGGTTGATTTTTCTAGCCCAATGTTGTCATTGATGTCAACATTGTGGGGAAGCATTTTTGGTTTCATTCGTACAACTACTAACTATATCAAAAAGTTGATCTATCAAAAATTTGGCTAAGTGTTCTCTACTGATGGTGTTGTGGTCTAGTGCATCAATTTTTGGGTCTACACTCCACCACAAGAAGAGGTATAACTCTACGCTTTTAACCATATCATTATGACTGGCTCATACAGTTATATTCAAGATCTCGAGAATTTTTGTGAAGTGTACTATAAGATATCAATTACGGAGTAAACTCTATATATCACTGTCATCTTTTTATTTAGTATACCAGTGTGGGAGATTCCACATTTTCTTGAGAATAATGTTTTGATGCTACGGTTCTAAATTTAATCTCACTAATGTCGACAAAATGAGAAACTGAAGAAATATCGAATCTAGAAGGTGTGTATGTTGTGAAGCATGTGTATGATTGGAAGTTTTTGTGATTAGGTCCTATTCTAGCTGACCTAATACATGATATGTGTTGAGAAGATTAAATATACATTGTGTATGTTAGTTGAATCTATCTTGGGTCCATGCCAACTTAAATTAAGTATTGCACATATTTATTGGGTATGAAGATGATTTGAATCTTGTGTGGTGCCGACAAAAGCTATTTTGGATTTTTTTGTTTACATATAATTAGGCCGACCTACTTGATGTGTGTGGATGTATTTGGGTATATATGAGATATTTTGGAATTGAAAAGTGTGGTTGGATAAGCATAAATGACATATCAGATACAAGTGGTGTTATATGATACGAACATGTGAATTCAGTGGTAAAATTTTAGAATCAGAGCAGAGTTGTTGAGCGACTACTAAGTAGAGCAGTACTTCATATTCAGATCTTCAAAGGAATTGAAATACAACACAAGAGAGGTGCACTTATTAGTTCATACTTTGACAGTGAGCCATTTTTGTATTGTACTTAACTATGGTTGTGAGCCATATAAGGATAGTGTGTCTTGGCAGTGAGCCCCTGTAATATACTATATCTGGATATAATATACTATGAGCTAATCCTAACTGTGGTTTTTACCATTTTGGGTTTTCCACATAAAATATTAGTGTTTATGTGTTTTGTGTCTTTGTGAGTGATTAATGCTTTCATTTCTTATTTCAGTTAACATGGTTTGGTGATTGAATAGGTTGTGTTCAAAAAGTTATAGAATATTGATTCACCCCCCTCTTAGTATTCTGAATGTTCAACAATTGGTATCAAAGCTTGGTTCCTTTTGAAAAGCCTAATAGCTTGAGGAAGATCTTAGAAGTTTGAACACATGGCAGACAAGAAATGTCATGTTCCTCTGGAAGAAATTTTTGCAATTGAATATGTAGAAGATGACTGTATGTTTGAAAAATAAGAACTGAAAGATTCTCTTGAAGATCTTGATAGAGTTGAAACTAAGAACAAAAGATTGAAGGAAATCCTAGGAGAAGCAAATGAATGCATCAAAAAATTGAGAGAACAAATCAAGAAGTTCAAAGAAAGACATAGGGAAGTCAATATGCAGTTGAAGTAATAAAATGAAGAGATCATCAGAGTGAAAGTAAAAATGGAAGAAAAGAAGAGGATTGAGGAATGTCTGAATGTAGTGGTACAAAACAAGATTGAAGAATGCTCTAGACTTGAACAATAAATAGTAAATCTTAGATCTGATCTAGAAAAGGCGAGAATACATGAGGATAAATTCAAAATAAGTACTACAATGCTTGATGAATTGATTACAATATAGAAACCCTCTAAGGAAAAGGGTGGTTTGGAACTTGAAGAAGGACAAAGTTTAAAAGCAAATCAGACACCTAACAAGGTTGAAAATCAAAAGAAGATTCAAGGTAATAGGAGTTAATTCAAAAATCAGAGAAGCAATGATGGAAGACCTCCTATCAGACAACCAAATGCTCAAAGGTACACATCCTTCAATGGTATTTGTTTTTCATGCAATAAATATGGACATAAAACAATAGAATGTAAGATTAGAAAGGTGATCCCAAGATAATGGGTTACACTTTTTGGCCAAACTTGACATTGCAATCAACATTTTTCACCAAATCTTCACTTTCTTACACCTATAGTAGCTAAACCATTAATAATTTGAAGATGAATCAAACTAGTGATTTGTGAGATCATGTGTGTAGATTCTAATTATATTAAAAAAACAATAATAATAAATTGTGAATCCTTTCATGTAATTTTTTAATAACTTATTTTTTCTACTAAACAACATTTTTAAAAAGTAATGTTTACTTCGGACCGCATAACCTTTTTTATAGAAAGGATACAATTATAATTTTTAAAATATAGATTTGTCACACCAATATCTAGTGCATGGATATTTTTTCATAATTTTTTGTTACATATTTTTTAATTATTAGAGTGATTATAATTTGGACAGAGGTGTACTTCGGACCACATAACCTTTTTGTATGCATTTGAATTAACTTATTCTTTTTTTGTTGGAATAAGGATATCAATACCTAGCACACATGTATTTTTTAGAAATTATTTTCTCTATTTTCCTATTTTTTCGTATGTGTGAAACAAAGAACTTGATGTTCATTGAAAACCTACATTCACAAGAAATAAAAAATAAATATAATAATCAAATTGAATATATTTAAAATTATACTTTTTGGGAAGCTTATAATAAGGGCTACATACTTACAAAACATAAATTTTAAGTGAATTCAGTTGATTGCCCAAAAGGTAAATCAAAAGTGTTTTTTTATCAGCATTTTGATAGGTGTAGAGGAGACTCCATTATAGGAATGGTTTAAAACTATCTAGGTTCTATCCAAGGGGGTTTGATCAAACCCTCTTTAATTAAAATCATTTAAATGGAACCTTTAAAGGCTTAATCATTATATTTTTCAAAAATATGTGATTTCAAGCAAATATCAAGATGTCCCAAAAAGTGTAACCCATTATTGTGGCAACACCCAGAATGAATCAAAATGTTGGATCCTTCTCTAGACAATGTTTTGCATGCAAGAAATTTTGACATAGAAGTATTGAGTGCAAAAGTCAGATGATGAATAGATATAATATAGGGAGAATGTTTCAATCTTTCAATGGCTATTGTTATTCATGCAATACATTTGGACATAAGGCTAACCAATGTAGATCAAGAATGAATAGGAGTCATTTTGGTCAGAAAATGGTTGTGTGCTACTTTTGCAACAAAGTCAAACATATTTCAAGAGTTTGTAGAAGAAAAAATAGAAGACAGTCTAATATGATAAAGGGGAATGAATCTGTGAACAAAGTTGATCTTGTTGAGGTTAAGAAGGAAATGGAAAGGATATGGAGAAATAAAGATGAGTCTAATAATAGAGATGAATCAGGAATTACAAATGCATTTGTACCTATCTCTGGTACAAATAATTCTTCTGAAAACTAAGCCCATGCCAAGACTTAGGGAGAGCAATAACAAAAAATTCTAATAGTCCCCTGAAATATAAGGTGTTAAGTTGTGGCATGAAAATATGGTTTGATAAAGGAATTTTTGATGCTATAGAAGAAAGTTGTGGAAGGAAATATTGCAATGTAGAAATATGCGGAGCTTTCGCAGATTAACTATGGATACAAGGTTTCAAAGTTTGACAGCTTTTTCTGAACCATTTATTGTTGACATATTTATTGATACGGGTCAAATCATGGAGTTAAAAACATATTTGAGAAGAAAAATTCATTTGATGCGAAGGAAATACAAATTGAAGAAGAGGAAGTGGATTCGAGGCGTCTTTTAGAAGAAAAACATCAAAACCCTAATCTTCACCGAAGCAAATTCAAGAGGTATTTTGCTTACATAATTCTTTTATGGAATTTTCATCTTTAATGAAATGAAAGGGTCGAAGGTAGTAAATGTCTCAGATAGACCACAAATTAAATTAAAGAGGCATTCTTGGAAAAATCTGTTGGAAGAATCGACAGGTGAATTTTCTGGCACTCCCCTTAGAGTTTCACCTACTGAGGATATCTATGCATACATATATGGGAAAATAGAAAAACATTCCTTTGTTAGACTTTGTATTTTATGGAAAAATGAATGGAAGAAAGTTATAATACTATCAAACTGGAGTACAAAACCCTAGTTGAAAATAAATTGGACGTATGGTGGAAGTTTCCACTGTTTGAATTCAACAAGTACATTAGAATTGTATTGAGCAAGATTCATGACAAATCTATTTGGATTGACAGTGCACACTCGATAACTAGGGAAGCAAGAAGGGATGTGACTGGTTTGTGGTCCTCTGGACTAGTTCCAAGGCGAAAGTCTGTCAATGACCAAGAATTAATTGAAAAGGCTGGTGCAACTCTCCAAGGAAAGGAACTCAACTTGAGTACATTTGGAAATCCAGCTGTCTAGTATGTTGCAATGATTGTTGGACATAAAATATGCTTACCTAATGATGGCTATACAGTCTACTACTCACATTGCACATGACATGATTGAGAATGGTGCAAATTATGATCTTTGTGCGTTACTTTGACAACACTTGATTAAGAATTTCAAAGAAATAAAAAAGAACAAAAAGAATACATTCAAGTATGGTACTTTGATAGTTTGCTTACTTTTTTACTTCATGAAGGAGATATCGGTAATTGGAAAAGTAGAGTGGTCAAATACAAAATTGGTAGCACATCAGATAATAAATCTTATGATGAATCTTGGTGGATCAGATGCTCAAGAAGATGCCCTTACATCATTCTTTGGAATGTTTCATATGAGGATGAATAAGAGAATAAGAATACCAGAGAGTGTGGTGGAAAGATACTCTAGAGACATCAATTTCCTTGTCTCTACTAATTTTTTTCACATTGAAGCAATTGAACCTAGACTTGTGTGGATTTCCAAGTTGGATTATGAAGTGACTGTGGTGGAAGTTGATCATTATGCATAAGTGATTCTAGGAAGCCCAAAGGACCCCAACAGATTAGGTTTAGAGGATAGGTCTATGACTCAAGCCTTCGGTAGTACAAGAAGAACAGATAAGAAAATAAAAAGTGTTGTTATTCCTCCGGTTGAGATCAAGCAAGAGGTTACAGAACAAGAAGACAATTTGATGTGACCCAACATGATCATGAAAGAGGAAGTGCACAAGGCTTGGATGAAGTAATAAAATATTTACAAGAGGTAATCCCCGAGGCAAGCATTGATACATTAGTATCCAATATAGAAAATCACAGGAGTATGGTTGATTCATTGAAAACATACATCTCCAAACTAAAAGAACCAATAGGAAATGAGTCAGAAGAAAGGACTACATAAGAGAACCTAGAGGATGTCAAAAAGAAATGTGCAGATGTACATCACAGGGTCTTGAAGGAATTAAAGGATGTTAGATCTTGTGAAGATGAAGCATAAGACTTAATATCATACTACCTAAAATGGTCTAACTAGACATAAAATACAAAGAATGAAATGATTCAAAATGAAATTTGGATAAGCACTCAAGCAAATGTTTATAATTTAGCAAGTGACATGAACAATAAAAAATGGTCTTGCATCATGCAACTGCAGGACAATTTCTTTACCTTACAAAAATATAAGGACAAAGACAATCAAGTAATATGTGGCACTAAGAGACTTAGTAAAAATAAGGCACACTCATATATCTAGTGCCCTTGCTAGTGCTGACAAACTATCAGAAATAAATCTTATCCCTAGCATTGTGGAAGAAGGAATAGAGTCTCTAGCAAAGCTTGAACTACTATACAAGACTTGTACATGCAAAAAAGTTCTTGGGAAGAAGGAAAATCTACTTGGTAGGATACTCTAAAGAATCTCAAGGGATCTTCATCTTTAGGTTGATATGTCTTAATCTTCTTGATCAATTATCTATTATTTTTAGATGATGCATATATACAGATATCCAAGGGAATTATACTGGACCCCTGCATGACCTTTGCCATTGATGTCAAAGGGGGAGAGATAATGTGAGAGATAGTGGGAAGAAAAACATTTTTGTTTATTGGAAAACCTTTTGTTTTTGGGAAAGTCAACGTCAATTTTGAAAGGGGGAGTTAAGGATAGGAAGTAATAAGTCTTGATTCATGATATAGAAAATGTTTTTGATATGCACGTTGCCATCAATGACAAAGGGGGAGATTGTTGGAATTTTGGAAGTCTATCATTGTTGATGCAGCTTGGCAACATGAGCATGAAGTGTACATACGTCGGTTGATTTTTTTGGCTCATTGTTGTCATTGATGTCAACATTGTGGGGAAGCATTTTTGGTGTCATTTTTACAAATACTAACTATAATGGAAAGCTGATCTATCAAAAATTTAGCTAAGTGTTCTTTGTTGATGGTGTTTTGGTCTAGTGCATCAGTTTTTGGGTCCACACTCTATTGTAAGAAGAGGTATAACTCTGTGCCTTTAGCCATATCATTATGATTGGCTTATATAGTTATATTCAAGATCTCAAGAAGTTTTGTGAAGTGTACTAGAAGATATTAATGACAGAGTTCAACTCTGTATATCACTGTCATCTTTCTATTTAGTATACTAGTGTGGGAGATTCCACATTTTCTTGAGAAGAATTTTTTAATGTTGTGGTTCTAAAGTTAGTCTCACTAATGTTAGTGAAATGAGAAACTAAAGAAATATCAAATCTGGAAGGTGTGTATGTTGGGAAGCGTGTGTATGATTGGAATTTTTTGTGATAGGTCCTATTCCTGGCCGACCTAATACATGATATGTGTTGAAAAGATTAAATATACATTGTGGATGTTAGTTGGATCTATCTTGGGTCCATGTCGACTTAAATTAAGTTTTGCACATTTTTCTTAGGCATGAAGATGATTTTGAATCTTGTGTGGTGCCGACAAAAGTTATTTTGGATTGTTTTGTTTACATCTAATTAGGATGACCTAATTGATGTGTGTGGATGTATTTGGGTATATATATGGGATATTTTGGAATTCAAAAGTGTGGTTGGATGAGAAAAATTGTCATATCAGATGCAAGTGGTGTTATATGATGCGAACATACAAATTTAGTGGTAAGAGTTTAGAATTAGAGTAGATTGTTGAGCGATTGCTAAGCAGAGCAATACTTCATATTCAAAGCTTCAAAGGAACTGAAATGCAACACAAGAGAGGTGCACTTTGTATTAGTTCATACTTTGGTAGTGAGCCATTTTTGTATTGTGCTTAACTCTGGCTATGAGCTATATAAGGATAGTGTGTCCTGATAGTGAGCCCTTGTAATATACTATATCCAAATATAATATATTGTGAGCTAATCCTCACTATGGTGTTTCCCATTTTGGGTTTTCCATGTAAAAATCTTGGTCTTTATGTGTTTTGTGGCTTTGTGGATGATTAATGCTTTCATTTCTTATTTCAGTTAACATGGTTTGGTGATTGAATATGTTGTGTTTAAAAAGTTATAAAATACTGATTCACCCCCCTCTCAGTATTATGAATGTTCAACAAGATGTAGATAAGAATATGGGTGGGAATTGAGGTGGATGGAAGAAGTAGCTTGAAGATGATACTTGGGCTTGTGAGATGTAAAGCTATCAACAAATATGAGAAATAAATCATCCTAATTAGTAGCATGAGTCTAAGTGGAATTAGAATCAAGATAAGGATATCAAAAAATAACATCTAGAGGAAAAGAAGCTTGAATAATAAAATCCAAAGAATAAGTGGAAAGCAATTGTGAGCCAATTAGAACTTAGATTTGATTGAGAATCAATAGAGAAAACACATATTAGCATTTATATTTGATTAGGAATCAATGGAAAGGGTTAGTTAGAACTTAGAGCATGACTCAAAAACTAAATCCTATTGGATTTCCATGGAAAGGATGCAAGTGTGATAAATAATGAGATTATTGTGATAATAAATAAATAATTTTAATTAAAAAAAAATAGAAATGTAAAGAGGTAAGAGATAAATGAAATGTTGGCCAATGAGTCTCTAAGAAGAACCGATAGTGGATAATCACTAAAGTGAATGCCACAAACCTCAAAATTGGTTGTCAAGCTCCATTGCTAGTTAAAGCAATTTTAAGGAATACCTAAGTTCCTTGTAGGTCATTAAATGAGATGTTGTCACAAGATCAAATGGTTCACACTACTCTAATGAAGGAATATTTTACCTTCTACTAGTAAGCCTTGATATCATGCCATGTGACAACTTTCAAGGATCCTTACAAACAAAAATAGAAAATAACAAAAGGGAAGGACCACCTACTAAAGTAGAGACTAGTAGTGGGGATAATCAAAGGAATGTTTCCATGGTTAGATCTTGGATCCATACATGTCCTTAGATGAAAATGATGTGGCAAAATCAAGTGACATGTACTACTCAAATCTTCAAAACTTGCATGAATAGGCTATTTACACAAGAAAAATATAAAATTTGAACAAAGCCAAGGATTTTTGTTAGCTACAATTCATATTGAATCTCATTAAATCTAGGTAGAAAAAATATATTGTTTGTGGTAAAATTTCATTACAATAACTATCCAACTATCACATACACTTAAAATAGGGCTAGATTTTTTGGTAAGCTTACAAATTAAAGCATGATTTCATTACAATAACTACTCTAATGAAGGAATATTTTACCTTATACTAGTAAGCCTTGATACCATGCCATGTGACAACTTTCAAGGATCCTTACAAACAAAAATAGAAAATAACAAGGAAGGACCACCTACTAAAGTAGAGACTAATAGTGGGGATAATCAAAGGAATGTTTCCATGGCTAGATCTTGGATCCATACATGTCCTTAGATGAAAATGACGTGGCAAAATCAAGTGACATGTACTACTCAAATCTTCAAAACTTGCATGAATAGGCTATTTACACAAGAAAACTATAAAATTTGAACAAAGCAAAGGATTTTTGTTAGCTACAATTCATATTGAACCTCATTAAATCTAGGTAGAAAAAATATATTGCTTGTGGTAAAATTTCATTACAATAACTATCCAACTATCGCATACACTTAAAATAGGGCTAGAATTTTTGGTAAGATTACAAATTAAAGCATGATTTCATTACAATAATTACTCTAATGAAGAAATATTTTACCTTCTACTAGTAAGCCTTGATATCATGCCATGTGACAACTTTCAAGGATCCTTACAAACAAAAATAGAAAATAACAATAGGGAAGGACCACCTACTAAAGTAGAGACTAGTAGTGGGGATAATCAAAGGAATGTTTCCATGATTAGATCTTGGATCCATACATGTCCTTAGATGAAAATGACATGGAAAAATCAGGTGACATGTAGTACTCAAATCTTCAAAACTTGCATGACTAGGCTATTTACACAAGAAAACTATAAAATTTGAACAAAGCCAAGGATTTTTGTTAGCTACAATTCATATTGAACCTCATTAAATCTAGGTAGAACAAGTATATTGCTTGTGGTAAAATTTCATTACAATAACTATCCAACTATCGCATACACTTAAAATAGGGCTAGATTTTTTGGTAAGCTTACAAATTAAAGCATGATGTATTTGAAATTACCCTTTTTTGAAGATGACATTGCACTTTTAATACCTAAACATACAACATTAAGGTGTTATTTTCATAAGTTCAACTTACTAATTACAAGAATATGAGCTCGTAATTGTTATATATGACTTAGGAGAGATTAGGTTACCTAACCTTTAGATATACATTTTCATGTTCAATGTGTGAAATGGACAATTGAGTGCCTCTAGTTTCTATCTTGAATGTGTATTTTTTAGGAATGCATGTTAGTGTTACTCCTTCACTATTGATTATTGATTCCATTATAATTCATAAGAATTGTACAAATGAATACTTTGTTAGCTACTATCTACTAGTTTGTTAATATTATACATTAACTTCCTTGATTGTAATTAGTTTTGAGAAGTTCCTATTTGCCTGGATTAATTGTAATGTAATCAATTTAATCGAATTCATATTCACTTTACAAAGTGAACAATTTTTAAAATTAAGAGAATAATTTGTTTTCATGAATCACCAAGCATGATTATAACACTTTCTTCAATTTCTTTTAACTTATAAACATGATGATAAATTTCTAAGTTTATAACATCTTATATGCATGTAAATTGAGTTGTGTTTTGTCTCTAGCTAAAGAAAGGAGGAATTTGAATAAAAGTATAGTCAAATTTGACCTATTTCAAATTTATTTGTGTCACTATAATCTACCCATTTCTATTGATATAGTTATGTCTCTAGATATTTGAAGATATATGTATTTTAGAATATTGGGACTTCTTCTATAAATATTGGGTGTTCTAAAAATATTGGAGCTTTCAAAACAAATTGCAAGCATATAACTACATCAACTAGGAAATACTACTGAATTTTAGTATTTTAATTTCATATAAGATTTGAGTTGTAAGGAAAATTTCAAGTACCTTGATAATTATATGAATATAAGATTTACTTAATTATTTAAATTACATTAGTTATATTTTTTTATTCGAGTGATAGAATATTGAGACTTTTTTGGTGTCAATAATATAAAAGGAGAGCTTACAAAACAAAATGTATAACATACAACTATGAGAACTAGGTATTTTAAAAGTTTTTAAAATTACATATATTAAGTGTTAAACTTGTATAAGAAGGCTTTGCGCATTCATGGTTTTCTTTATTTTTATATAATTAGCATTGTACTATTTTTTTATTTTATTTTTTAATATTTAAGTGACATAAATATTTACTATGGAAGTTCTCTTAGCTTCAAGAATATTCATTCAAATATTCTCTACTGACAAGGGTGACCACATGAAGATGGATGCTAATGTAGCCTACTTCTACTTGACCAAAGACAACCACAAAATAACGCATCAAATGAAACAACACAACAACACACATATGGTATATTTTTGTTTATTTATAAAAATCTTTGTTACTTTGTTATGAATATTTCATTTTCAATCACATTTATCTGTGATGGTCAATTAGGTCAATGTCTTTAAGAGGTATGCAAGAGGTTTCATTAAGTACATTTTATACTATAGGTAACATAGTTATGTGTGCACATTGTAAATTCTCAAGTTGTAAGGGGAGTTCATTGCTATGTTATGTCCAGTATGAATTATTTTTGTAAAGAGGAGTTCATGGTTCTGTCGAGTGTGAACTTTTCTTTGAAAAGAGTTAGTGAAGTTCATGGCTTGTACATTCTCATAGTGAATGGTTTTTTGCAAAGGGAGGGGACTTGTGTTTCATAAATAGAACTTGATGATAAATTTTAAATTTATATAATAATTTACAAGGGGAGTTAATGGTCATGTCCATTGTGAATAGTTTTTTCCCAAATGGAGAGGACTTTAATTCATAAATAGAACTTACATTTATAAACTTTAAATTTGTCTATTAATTTCTAATTAATAGATCAATAAAATAGAATTAAGGAATGACCAAGCCTAGAATTAAGGAATGATCAAGCCTAGTGCCCACCCCCTTTGGTCTTTGAAGGGGCAAAAATACCCTTCCAATAAAATTATTTTTTACAAAACATTATATTTGTATGCATTACAAAGGTATTATTATCAATGTAATAGACCAAAATATCACTTGTGCATTGTCATGTTTTTAAGACCAAGCCTCTCATCAAATCTTCTATAATGTATCCCAAATATTGAGCTTGCTCACACCAAACATGTATAAATTGAGATTTTGTCCATTTATATTTAAAACCAAAAAAAAATTGATTGGATGCATGTACTAAAGCTCTTAGATTTTAGAGCCAAGACTTGTTTTTCCGAGCTTGCTCACACCAAACATGTATAAACTGAGATTTTGTCCATTTATATTTAAAACTAAAAAAAAATGATTGAATGCATGTACTAAAGCTCTTAGATTTTAGAGCCAAAACTTATTTTTCCGAGCTTGCTCACACCAAACATGTATAAATTGAAATGTTGTCCATTTATATTTAAAACCAAAAAAAAATTGATTGAATGCATGTACTAAAGCTCTTAGATTTTAGAACCAAGACTTCTTTTTCCATCTACACAACTTCAATAAATTCATTTTCACTGGCTTCAATGATGATAGACAATAACCTAATACAAATTAAAATAATTTTTAGGCTATTAATTCTTACATTTAATTTTTAAGCTATTAATTTCTTACATTTAATCTATTGACTAACATATTTGATTTCATACAATATTTTCACAGAATGACACCAAACTTTGCCTGCTGCAATATTTGGATGGCAATTAGTTACAGTTTTTTCAATAATTAAAGTTAGACCCCGGGATTGGTTTGTTAGCCTATGGGAGACAAGCATGATTCAACTGCCCCAATTCAAAACTAAAAGAAATCTAATAATTAACATTTGAATTCACTCCTCCTTATATAACTGGTACCACCCTAATCCCAACCAAAGACAAGATTTCTAATATGAAGAAGAAAAAAATACAGCTCTCTTCTTTCTAATTACTCCACCAAACACAATCCTTGGCATTAATAACAAGAAGCTTGAAGACATATGAATGTGTTAAGATTCTAGATCCAAAATCCAAAATGTCAGATGACTAAAATTAGGGTGCAACAATGGAAATTGGGATTTAGAAGATGATCCCAAGGAAATAGATGATCCACAAATCTCCAAGGATTGTGAAAATTATGAATTCCAAGGTTGAGTAGGCAACAGAAAAGACTTTTTAAGAGGAATCCTATCTACAAAGGAAAATGTTTTCCACCTATTATTGACAATCCATACTAAAAATGATCTCAGAAACTTCAAAACATATCAAACTCAAGAAAAATGGGAAAAAAATATCAAGAGTCCATGACTGCTTAAAAATAAGAAATGTAGAGGGAGAAGAGAACCTCAAAACCCTAAGCCTTGTGTTGGATATGGAAATAAACAAGCTTTTGTAAGCATCAACCATTTTTTACACCAAACTTTGTTCAACAACTCATAACTAAAGTAAGTAGATTACCTGAATGAAGTATTCTACCTTTCTCATTCCTCTTTGTCGCCTCCTCTTCCCCGCATCTTCTTTTGCTCCCACCATGAACAAGACCACAACAGAATACAAGGAAGAAAAAATGTAACACAAAATGAATAGATAGTCTAGTATGCATGTTGAAGCAAAACTACAAAAATAATGTATCAATTTTAAAACAAAAAGATTGCTAAACATCAACATAGAGTCAACATCCCAACCAAGAAGTTGACCACTACAAACAAAGGGAGAACAATCCAAGAACATGCCCTATCACGGCGGTTTTAAACCAAAATACTTCAAGGTGCATTGGACAACATCTTCCACTAGAGTATTAGAGCAAACCTTCCTAGTTGTTTTCCTTGAAAACATAATCTTGCTTGAATTGGAGAGGGGTCCATCACTCTTTTTTCTTTGGGCGAACTCCACATGAAAACTAGAGGGGAGGGCTGGGAACAACATGGTTCTCCTCAAAACCCCTTCCTTCACCATCTTCCCATTTGCTACAAATCTCCTTGAGAAACTCTCTTTAGAAGGTCCTATCTTCCTCAACAACCACGGATTGAGAGCAACTTTTTTCCTCCAAACTAAATGCACTATACTAGAGGTTGGGTGTGTGACAACATCATAACTAGCTTTAAGGTAACTATAACAAACCAAATCCTCTAAGACAATCCCACACCCTTATGCTTGTATATGCGAGGCCACAATTTACCT
The DNA here is from genome assembly GCA_007258455.2 of Sequoia sempervirens. Classification (NCBI taxonomy): domain Eukaryota; kingdom Viridiplantae; phylum Streptophyta; class Pinopsida; order Cupressales; family Cupressaceae; genus Sequoia; species Sequoia sempervirens. The sequence goes on from VDFB02322536.1 coordinate 137,807, forward strand.
TAGAGCCCATCCGATGTCTATGCCATGCTCCTGCATATTCCTCTGACTATCCGTGCACCAATAGGCTGTGTGCTACAGGCAGGTCGTATTTGTCAGATTTTTTTGGTATACAGTGCCCAATAAATATTTTTATTGTGTTTTTTAAGTTTTCCATTCGCCCTTTTTTTGCTGCTTTGCTCACGGCTATTGGTTTCTGCTCCTCCAAACTCTTCCCACTGGTATTGACCTTACACTTTACAATTTAGCGAGCTACAACCTGAAAATTAGGTTTATAAGAAGGTTTTAAAGTATGTTTAATAAAATGAAAATAATTAATATATTAAGTATATATTAGCATAATTAATATATAATGTATATTTTATATATTATATTTTTAACAAAAATATTAAATATAATAGTAATAATAATCCTATATATGTATTTAATAGTTTTGTTAAAAAATATAATATATAATAATAATTAGTATAATTATATTATTTATAATTTTTTATTATATAAAATATACATTATATATTAATTATGTTAATATATACTTAATTACGATAAACTAAAACTAATGGATAAGAATATAATTATATATATTAAGGCTGGAAACTAATTAGTATTTTAATATTATTTATTAAAATCCTAATATATATAATTATATTCTTATCCATTAATTTTGGTTTATCGTAATTAAGTATATATTAACATAATTAATATATAATGTATATTTTATATAATAAAAAAAATTATAAATAATATAATTATACTAATTATTATTATATATTATATTTTTTAACAAAACTATTAAATACATATATAGGATTATTATTACTATTATATTTAATAGTTTTAAGTATAATATATGAATATGAATTACTATATTAATTAATAACTTTAATATATATTTAATATATTAATTATTTTCATTTTGATAAACATGCTAAGAGTACAAATTATAAAACAATTTTCAGGCTGTAACCAAACTGGGAGAACAAAGTCATAACTACCGAATGGGAAGAGTTTGGAGAAGCAGTTTTATAACGTATAAACAGCAAAGAGGCAAATGGCAGAGCTTAAAGGAGATTCAGTAAAATATTTATTGGATACTGTAAAACCAAAAGTCTTGACAAATACAGCCTGCCGCAGCACATGTTTCTGATGATGCGGTCAAAGAATATGCAAAAAACATGACATATAGACATCAGATGGGCCGGTGCAAATTGTGACCTGCATAGACAGTGCCATCCCTTGCACCCAAACCCCAAACTTAGAGAATATGATGATCATTTATGGGAAAACCTTATCTACCACCACAACTAACAAAATCTAGGGAACAACAATCTTTTCCTAGATTTAGTGACCCTTTCTCATTACTGAAATCTGCAGATGTTAGGCCTTTCTCTCATAAATTTGCAAACGTTTGAGTATAGGTACTACCTTGGAGACAAATCTGCTAATAACAGAGTCAGATGCTGAAAGAGATCCCCTTAACATCTGCAACAGAAGGAAGGGACAGAGCAGAATGGGGGGTCCTGGGGTCTTCCGCCCAAAAGATCCCCATCTGACCATCCCCGAGATAGCAACCGACACATTGTCTGAGCCACCAGCTGACACAACCAGGGCATCAAAACAGTCACCGGACTCCAGCAAAGGAAATATCCCATCATTACACTGCTCAACAGCCTCATCCTCAGCCAAGGCGCTGGCACTTTGATTATTAATGCAATTCATACGGCTCTTCGAATGTCTTTACTCTGACAATCATTGAGCTCCACTGTTCTGAGCTTTATTGCTCGATAAGACCTTACCTAGTTGAATATATTGGCAAGAGCAGAGCATCTGGCGATTTCATTGGAATGGGGTTGTTTACCTGAACCTTGGGGAAATTTTGTGGTTAAGCACGTTTGAGATGGAGTAGTACTGGGATGGGTGACCTCCCCGGAAGGCCCAGTACTTCACTCTGTGAGCATCACCTAAATGCAATGAATGTTAAGTGGACCATTCATTATCATGAGAGATGGGTTCTTGTGAACCACTACTCATGAAATATGGGTTAATGAGTTTGACTCCAAAAACTACACAGTTGAATCCTGATAGCAATATCATAATTTTTTATGGATTATTTTGTCACATAGTAAAAGGTATTTGCTTCCTTTCAGATGCATTGTATGTTAGATGGTAGGTTCAACAAAGGTTAGAATCAGAAGCAAGAAGTGGACCCTTGGTTGGGGGAGGTGGTGTGAATGAGGTTAGGGATGTATGTTTAGAGATGAGATCAAAAGTAGAGTTTATTTTTTATTTCAATAGGTATAATGTGAATATTACGGTGAAGAGTTGGCTTGTTAAAGTGAAGAGTTGGCTTGTTTCGAGAAGTGAAATGTAATTTAGAAGATACATGAAGTAGGGAGTAGGCATCAAATGTTAAAAATGTGGAGAAAAAATAAGGTTCTATCAACTTTATGTAAATCTTTTCTAATAGGTGACACTTTTTTAATCAATGGATGGTTTTGTATAGAAGTATTGATTTTGTCATGCTTTCTAAAATATAGCTAGTATTTATTTTGTCATTATTTTTCAAGGTCATCTTGTTAGTTTTAGGTTAACCCATTTGTGGTTTCATGATTCCCGATGTTTGTCATGTGATCATAAGGAATCTATTGGAGTAATTTTAGAAAAATCATCTAATGATTAATTAGTCAATAATTAATTATTAAGTCTCTTATTACTTTAGTTATTTGAGTTAAACTTAGGAGTGTTTTTTATTATTAGATTGAGCTATATTTAGATCATGTTGTCTCATTGCATTAGATGATAACACATGTCTCAATCTAATCAAACCCTCATCTAAGGCTTGTTTTTTTGTTTTTATAAACATTCACCTTTCATTGTAACCATTCATTCATGTTATTCAAGTTTTTAAACACATCATCTTGCTTTGATCTCTTATTTGTGATGGGATAATTGCATGTAGGTAACCACGAATGAGTGATATGAGCACAAATACCATTAGTACATTTGCGGTTGTACAAGTTTCTAAGAATTTCCATGGCAAGTTTTATTGAAAAAATCAATGAAATTAAAAAAAACACAAAAGTGGTTTTTAAAAAGAATTTAGCGTAATTTATTAAAGAGAATTCAATGCCTAGGAACATTCACAAGGAATATTTTTGGAGATATTCCCTGGTTATTAGCCTTTGTAGCTAGTCGACACCGCTGAATTTTAATTTACTCTGCCCACCTAAGTCCATTCCACCATCCTAGTGCCTTAAGTAGTATAGGTAGCAAGGGCTAGGGCTGGATTTCACAATATTAGTTGTTGGCCCGTAGTCTACATAGGACGAAGGGCTATCTTTTAGCCCCTATTTTTCCCTAGATAATTTTTACGAAATTGGGTATAACTTGGGCATCCAATCTCTATTTTTTGTGATCTATATATATTTGGAAAGATGGTTATGTGTACTTTCTAGTGGTGTAGGTCTTATCATCATATTTTTTTATGGTTTATTTTATTCTCAGTCAAAGTTAGATCATCGTTTTTTGCTTTCGAGCTCATCAATTTTCTCCTGTATCTCCAATTTTCATGATTCTTGTTACATTGGAAATGTATTTCAAAGATATTCAAATCCATTCATGCACTTTTTCTAGAATCTACCTTAGGTACATTTCATTCATTTTTTTGTGATTTCACATTCTACTTAATTATTTGGACATCTTGGCACTTGGAAAGGATTTGTTTGCATGAAATGAGTTCATTTGATCTAATTTATATGCATTGATATTATCAATCTTTGATTTTTTCATTTGAGGAAGTATCATTGGTTTTTCTATTCATCCTTTTGTGGTCATCTTGGAAAAGGATAATTATGAATCTTGACAAAACAACATCCAGACACATTTCAGGTGGCTTGATCTTCTACCTTATCTTTGAGGACTCATATCTACACTAGACACACCAGGGAGTAGATCAACATGGGATATTATTAGTGATCATGTTGTAGGAGTGATTTTTTCTAGTGTTGATCTTGGCACTATGTGTGTTGTATCAAACATTGATTGTCCCCACACACTTTGGACTCAACTTTGGGAGATCCATGAAGGCCCTCATATCTCTCCATTTCTATAGGATCTTATTACAAATTGTCTCATTCCTCTTGTAGATACAAATTGTATACCTTTTGATGATGATAATTTAGAGGAACTTGAGTATATCACAAGTTGCTATTTTGATAGTTCAAAGATTTATCTTCATGTTCCCACTCTTTAGATCAGAACTCCATCTCCATATTTTTTGTTCTTGATCAACTTGGCATCACCACATCCTTGGCCCTTGTTGGTTCAATAAAACAAGACATTCATCTTCTTCCAACCATATCCACTTTAGATTCATATTTGGTAGACATATCATCCTTGTTTATAGAGTCCCAGATTCCAAATTTGGAGGATTACTTTGAGGACATTCATCTCCTCTTTGTTGACAACCACATCATCATTTTTGGCCCATCATCTTCATTATCTTTGGAGCTTGTTCTACATCAATCTTCATAGGAACATGGATTGACATCATCTATTTTTGACATGTGGACACTTGAAAATTTGTCAAAGGCACACATCATTTGGATTTGGATTTCTAATTCTTCTATATTTTAGGAATGGCTTCTCCAATCACCAATGGATTTGTTTCTTCCTAAGGGGACAAATGTTGTTTGTAGGCAGTGGATCATGTTTTGTCTTCAAGCATTCATCATTGGAACATGAGCTACTTTTATGGGGGATTCATATCCTAATTTTCTCTCTCCTATCATGGGGACATCTATTGTACTTGTATGATAGAAGCAGTCCTCAGGGGGACACATAGAGTCCTCCTATCCTTCTTTCACTAGTGAATTTATTTCATTTTCTCTCTTTTGGAGAGGATTTTTTCCCATGTGGTTTTCTCCTTTTCTCTGGATATGAGAGATTCATTTATTTGTACATGGTTAACTCATTAGTTCTTGTAGCTAGGACCCATCCATGCATCCATCATTGCATTCTTAATAATTTTTTTAGCTTCTCCCTAAGTTGATCTTAAGGGGGTGTTGGTGTAATTAGGAAAATCACCTAATGATTATTAGTCATTAATTAATCATTAGGTCCCTTATTACTTTAATTACTTAGGCTAAACTTAGGAGTGATTTTTTATTATTAGATTGAGCTACATTTAGATAATGTTATCTCATTGCATTAGATGATGACACTTGTCTCAATCTAATCAAACCATCATATAAGGTTTTTTTTTTTTTTTCTTTTATAAGAATTCACATTTCATTGTAATCATTCATTTGGGTTATTGCATCCATACAATTTCTCAAGTTTTTGAGCATATCATCTTGCTTTGATCTCTCATTTTTTGTACGATAATTTCTTGCATGTGACTTTTGGAAGAGTTGTGGGGTTAAATGATCAACTCTAACATAATCCATCATTGTCCCAGAGCTCAAATGGCTTGAACTTGGATCTATGACTTTTTCAAGTCTTTTCACCTAAACCTTTTTCTTGGAAAATAGTATTTTTAGAGGATTGGCCTAGAATCCCTTCTAGATATACTCAAATTTGGCATGCTTTCAAGGTGAAATATTTTTAGTATTTGGAAGGACAAAAATGTTGCTCTTTTTTGGGGATGTTATGTTGATCCTAATTTCTCACTTTATATTAAAACCATGATTTTTTCTAATGCGCTTATATATATTTAAACGCAAGCCAACAAGGTTGCACTTGAAGATGTCCATTTCTAGGTGTCTTTAGATCACTAGAGGAATGCACCATGTATTGTTAATAATGTCCCTCTAACTCCTACCTCTAGTCAAGCTCATTTACCATCTCATGGACATCATTAAGGGCATAGCTAGTCTAATTGTGGCAATTGGGATGCTCATTCTAAGGCCCCTTTGTCTCCTATACAAAGAGACTGTGTCTAATGAGGATGGTTGCAACCCACTACTTATCTCTCCCTTGATGTTTGGTCATGGAACTACTAGTTGGCCAAACTGTGGAAAGTTTCCTTGATTGGACCTTGTTATTTCTCTTGTTCATGATGTTGTTGAAGATAAAAAAGATGATAATATTAATGATTGGTGGGACCCTCTTATGGACACTTTTAACCCTATGGATGTATGGGATGAACTATATGACCAAGATCCACATCCTCCTCCTAATTCCCCTACTATGACCATACAATGACTTTATGTAGTATTATTTTATTTTAGGTTGATGCCCTATTTTAACTCTAGAGGTGTGACTCTTTCCACCCACCCTTTTTTTGTGAATATGTGTAGCATGAATTTATAAATGGTAATATACACACTTATTCATCAAAAAATAGATAGTAATGTCCAATGAATATTCAAAATCCTCTTATTTTTGTTTCTTGGAGGCTTCTAAAGTTCTTGATGGGACTATATAGATCTATAAAATATGTAAATTCTCATAGAGGAAGGAGTGAAAGATTTGAATTCAACTACTTAATTTCTAGTAGAGTTCATAGGTTCACTCTATTGTCATAGAAAAAGTAAAAATAAAAAGTATGTGGTAGATGTTTATTATAGTGATTTTAGGGACTAGAATAAGTTAATCTCATGTTAGTTGTATGCCTATACTACATAATATTGTATTCCACTTTAAAGATATTGGATCATTGAATTTTGCACCTCATAAGTGTTGGAGTTATTTCTAATAATTTAGATTCTCCAAAATAATCCTTGTGTAGATTCTAATTTGAAGTGTTAGTTATTCTCATTTTCCTTTTAGTAAAGTATTATTTACTTTCTTAGAAGTGCAGTTCATTTTAATCCTTCGTTAAAAAAATTATGTGACATAACTAATAGCAGGGCCCAACTTTCTTTAATTTCTAGACCATAAGGATAGAATTATGAATGTTGTTACATATTTTGGAAAATAATGTTCAATACAACTAGATATTAAAATTTGAGAATATTCATCTACTTTGTAAGTTGACACTTTATTTTTTCACTCTTCATCAAGGTTGTAATATAACAATCATTCTTTGGAGTTTTATAGTCCTTCTCTACTACATTCATTTTCATTATTCTCTCTTATCAAGTACACTATCCTTCTTTCTAATATAAGTTTATAGTTGGTTATTACTCACTTATAAACAATTACCTTGAAAATAAGGAAGAGAACCATTTATAGATTTTACAAGGAGTTTTATTTACTCGTGGGAAAATATCATGTTTAAAATCCTTCATGAAATTGCCAGTTTCCATAATTAATTCTTTAACACATGTTGTAGTTAATTACCTGGGGCATATTAGAAGAGTAGAATAATGTAATTTACATTCCTTGTTTGAAAATTATTAGATGATGGTGTCACTTTCTAGAAGTCATCCATTGTACTAGCTAATGGATGGGAACTGTTGAAATCCTATTTTGACTATATGGATGAACAATTCATCTTCATATGTATTAGTTGGAATCTAGTCCAGTATTATTTATGTAAGAATTAAGATTAAATATACATAAGTAATAATAAAAAATATATTCAGAAGTGAGACAAATGAATGCATATAAATATGTATGTAGGTTTATTTTACATTGTCAAATATAAATTTATAAAATCATTTTATTTCAATTATTTTAATAATGATCAAATACCCATCAATAACTACAAACTATCTAGGTTGCAAAATATTAAACTAACAAAGTATTAATAAATAACTATGGCAAAATTATCTCAACAACTATGCTGCTTGTTCAGGGAAATGCATTAACTATACTAAAAGCATGATTTACTTCTTTAACAACATTCCTAATTTGCAAGCTCAGGTGACTGTTGTTTTGGGTTGTTTGAGTGGTTCTCTTCCTTTAGTTTATCTTGGTTTACCCCTCACTGTCAAAGAAGTTATTGATGATACTTTCTTTTTGGGAAAGCCTCTGTGATTAAAGCCAGGGAATGGAAAAATTGTCTCAACAACTATGCTGCTTGTTTTGGGAAATGCATTAACTATAATAAAAGCATGATTTAATTCTTTAACAACACTCCTAATTTGCAAGCTTGAGTGACTGTTGTTTTGGGTTGTTTGAGTGGTTCTCTTCATTCGGTTTATCTTGGTTTACCCCTCACTGTCAAAGAAGTCACTTCTGACTTTTGGAATTCTATACTAGAAAGGATCCAAAGAAAACTGGTTGGGTGGAAAGGATCCTTGCTTAGCCATGCTAGTAAATTATAGCTCTTGTTTGTTGTTCTTCAAGGTATCCCTATCTATTTCCTCTCCATTTTCAAGATTCCCATATATATTGCTGAGAAATTTGAAAAGATTCAAAAGAATTTTCTCTGGTCGAGGACCGAGGAAAAAAATAAATTTTCTCTGGTTAAATGGGACAAGGTCTGTCCACCCAAAAGTTGTGGTGGGCTTGGGATTAGGACTATTTTTAATACCAATAAAGCTTTAATGGCCAAAGTGGGTTGGGACCATTTGAGGGATAGGAAGGAGTGGTGTAAGATCATGAATGCTAAGTACCCTCAAAATAGACCTTTGATTGACTGCCTCTCGGAGGTTCATCCTTCGGGGTCCTTGGTGTGGAGGTGTATTTGCAGCCTACAGGGTCTTCTGAGGAATGGGATCAAATGGAAGATTGCTAATGGCAATAAAATTAGGTTCTGAGAGGACCCTTGGTTACTTGATACTCCACTAGAAAGCTCTGAATTTAGGAATCTTATGAGATTGGCTCAATGACTCTTTGGTATTTATATTAGTGATTACCTCCTCGGCCCTCATGGTGCTAGAAAATGGAATGACTTGGCCCTTTGCTACCCCTTATCCCATGATATGTGCCTCCTTGCCAAGACCCTGCATAAGTTTCTCTCCCTCACTAGACTTCCTGCATCCAACAGGGGGGATGCATTTTTCTGGACTCATGATAAGTAGGGAGATCTTTCAATTAAATCGGCTTACAATTTGCTAACGAACCAAGGTGTTGTCCTCGATCTATGGAAGAAGGTTTGGAATCAACACATGATCTTGAAAATTAACTTCTTTTGGTGGACTACCTGCCATAATAGGATCCTAACTCAGGAAAATCTAAGCAAAAGGGGATTCCAGATCCCCAACATATTTATTTTATGCAAATGCAATGAAGAATCGATGGATCACTTATTGTTACACTGCCCGTTTGTTGTTGAGGTGTGGGAGCTGGCTATAGGAAGATTGGGGATTCAATGGATTATGTGTCGGGATATCAAATCCTTTATTTTGAGTTGGTCTGGACCCTTTATCCACCCTTTACCTGGTGAAATTTGGAACTAGGTCCCCCCTATTATATGTTGGTGTATATGGAAAGGGAGAAACAACAGGATTTTCAGGAACATTGAGATGAGTCTGAAAGAGGTGTTTCGTATTGGTTCTCGGCTTATTGCGGAAAATATTTTGCTCTTCAAAGGAAAAACCTTGGATAAAGGTCCAACTGAGGAGGAGATAAGTATGGCCAAAGCTTGGCACCAAAACTTGGATGCTAACTCCTATGACAACTCTAGATCCCTGGCTCGGAGTGTTCCTATTTGGAAGCCTTCGGAAAGTGGCTGGTATAAACTAAATTTTGATGGGGCTGCTAAAGGCAACCCAGGTAGAGCCAGTATAGGAGGTGTGATTAGAAATTGCAAAGAAAATTTTGTGGCTGGTTACTTTGGGGGGATTGGTGTCCATTCTTCTATGATTGCAGAAGCTAGAGTGCTGTTAATGGGCTTATAGTTGGTTGTTTCCATGGGGATTGAGAACCTTCATAATGAAGGTGACTCTAAGTCTATTATTGATGCTATTAACTTTGATAGATTACTGGGGTAGAATACTAAAGACATTCTTTTAGACATAAGGCTCTTTGTGTCAAAGTTGAAATTAAAGGCTGCCACCCATATTTATTAGGAGGGCAACAAAGTTGTGGATGCCTTAGCCAATTTAGGCACACATTGGAAATTTTCCAAATGCTGGTGTTCTTTAGGGAACCTACCACCTGGCATTCAAGGTATAATTTTGAAGGAACAAAGACCTTACTTGACCCATGATGATAACTAATCATGCGCTTTGTTGGATTTTCTAAGGGGTCCACATGCTTTTCTTTTGGGCTATGTGGACAAGTTTTAAAGATGAGGTGGATAACAAGTGGCATAATTTAAATTATGAGATGGAGCCCATTTTGAAAAGGGATATCATGAGATGTTGCAGCGAGTACTTGTTGATTAAGACAAAGCTAGACCGTACGTTACATAATCTCCTTTTCGGGATTATGTTAAGCCATTGTATTTTCAAATCTTTTACTTTTGATTTCGATGTGACTAATAATTATGAGATCAAGCTCCTAATTGATTCTACCTTGTCCGCTATTTTGTCTCTGCTTATGAAAGCTAACCTTTTTTATGTCTCTAAATTTGGCCATGCGGCCATCTTGCCTAGGCTTCTATGCATTTACTACGTGGAAGGAAAACCTTCCATTCCCATCATGTCCTGCTTACTTAGCCGAATGTGTTTGAAGATCCTCATTTATGATTTTGCTAAGATTTCTTTTTGGAAATTTACCTCCTCAAGTGTGCGACCTGTCCTTTGCTTTGATTACCAAAGGCTGTCATTTTTGGCTTAAAATCCTAAATGTGTAGGTGATTATTCACCTTTCCATTATCTCTAACCTTTTATTTTCTCAAGGTTTCTAGTTATTATGTGTGCAGAGTGACATTAAGGGTGGTGATAGGCTGTGAACTAAGCTAGACAACTACGGAAAATTTCACAAAGATCTGTTGGTGTGGCACATATGTGTTGAGGGTGGTCTTGCTCCACTGATGGAGAGTCTAGTGGGCCATGACCCTAATCTATCTATGCAATTTGTCAGC
>VDFB02322537.1:0-63527 GCA_007258455.2 Sequoia sempervirens
TAAGATTTTATTATGAACATTGTATTTTAATTAGAATCTATGGTTGGGAAGAGGATTCAAAACCTAAGATTGAATTATCCAAGTGTAAGGCATATGAAATGGTACTGAAAAAGTTTCCCTAGCTACCTCTGTCTTCCCAGATCTACTCAAATACCTTTCACCTCCTCTCTTTGCTCCCTCACAAGCTTTTGGCATGCTTTTTTCTCAAGTTTGCAAGGGATTATAAAGGAAAACTTATTTTTTCTTGTGCATCCTACAAACGGAGCCTAAAACTGGGGTGACATGCCCATTAATTGCATGACCTCCCTTCCTCCTCACTTCCATGCTTTCTCCCATACCTATTAAATTTGATATTTCCCTACCATGGGTGGAGAGATACGCCATAATGGTATTTCATGTTCAAATTCCCTCTATTTCATTTTGTTTTGTTTTGTTGAACTCTACTTCAGTCATGAGAAATTGATAAATGGACTTTATTTAGTTGATCCAAATTATATGGTGCCTTAATAGTGATATAATTTGATTATTTAATTTTCTTTTATTTAAATACTTCATGGACTTACATTTTATGATTTATGATTTATTTACTTACTTAAATTCTAATCTTTATTTATTTATTTATTATTATTATATATATAATGTAATTTGTTTATCTATTACCATTCCTTAATAAATTAGAACATTATTCGATGTTTTTAATTGATCCAAATGAATTAAACTATTTGATGTCTTCATCTAGCTGGAACAGATAGCTATGGCAATTTAATAGATGACTAAGGTCCTAGGCTTTTAAAATGAACTTCAAGTTGTCATAAATTACTAGCAAGGTCTTGGCACTAGAATGAAATTACCAATTGATTGTCTCTCATCTCACTAGACCACAAAATCCACCTCATCATGCACCGTGAGTCCTGCAACGAATGACAAACCTTACACAAGTCCAACAGGAAAGTTATTAGTCTGGGTCAGCTTAGACAATTGAACACATCAAATTTAAAATAACATAAAAATATTAATAAACACATTAATTAATGTTAACATCAAGGTTCACAATTAAAACACACACACACACATATATTTCTACATAATAAAATCCAAAAATCCACCCCTAGTCCAAATTACATCAGGGTTAGGGGTCATGCAAAAGGTTTAGTAAGGTATCTAGGGGATATGACACATTGTTATTGAAATTAGATATGTAGTGGTTAAAAAAACTATCTAGAGCTTATAGTTCTATTATCATTCAAAGATTTTAGAAAAAAGGAGAAAGAAGTCAAAAAAAAAGAGTTCATATCAAGATATTCTCAAGAGATTTTGTATTTCTCTTCTTGATAAGTGTTATATTTGTAATTGTAAAACTTGTACATAAATTACTAGTAATAAAAAGAATTATTGCACTTTTCATTTAATAAAAACAATGTATAAGAACAAAAAGTAAATATAAAATCCTTTTCTTCTTTACCTCTTTCCTCCTCTCTCTCTCTCTCTCTCACTCACACACACACACACAAACAAACCTCTCTACCTCCCTCCCCTCTTTACCTCCTAGCCTTTCTCTCTCTTTATGATTTTCACTTGTAGACATCCATTTCATCCATGAATATATTTCATTTATTTCATGTCATCCTAGAACTATAACACTCAAGACATTCATTACTAAAGTTACCTTGGTTTGAGTGAAGGACTATCATAAAAATATGGCATTCATGTTGGTGTGTAGCAGCATGCCCTTCTACTAAATCATTATTCATGGTTTAGCCTTCCAGGCCTAGGGTATTCGATTTAGGGCTTAGGGTTTATGATGGATGGTTGAACATTGAGGGTTTAGGGATTAATGTTAGGTTTTAGGGTATTCATGTTTAATGGAATGTTTAGGGATTAATATTAGGTTTTAGGGTTTGGTGTTTAGGTCCTACAATTTAGGGATTAAAATTAGTAATTCTAGGTTTTAGGGTTTGGTGTTTATAGAACTTAGGGCATACAGTTTAGGTATTCATGTTTAATTTTATGTCTAGGGCTTAATGTTAGTTTTAGGGTTTGGTGTTTATGGCCTATAATTTAGGGATTAAAAATATTAATGTTAGGTTTTAGGGTTTGGTGTTTACATTTTAGGGCCTATGGTTTAGGGTATTAATTTTTTATGTTAGGTTTAGGGATTAATGTTAAGGTTTAGGGTTTGGTGTTTACATTTTAGGGTATTCGATTTAGGGTATCAATTTTAATGTTAAGATTAGGGATTAATGTTAGGTTTTATTGTTCATTGTTTAGGGCCTATAGTTTAGGGATTAAAATTATTAATGTTAGGTTCTATGGTTTCATTTTTACAATTTAAGGTATATAGTTTAGGGCCTATAATTTAGTGCTTAAGGTTTATGATTGATGATGTAGAGTTTAGGATATCACCTACCTCTCTCTCACTCTCTTCTTTTCTCTATGTCACCTCCCTATCTCTATCCCCTCACTACCTTTCCCTCACTGCCTCCCTATCTTTCTATCTCTATCACTCACTCTCCTGTTATATCTCTATCTATATTTCTCTGTGTGTGTGTTTCTCTCCCTCATTCCCTCCATTCCTTCATTCCTCCTCTTATTCTCTCTTTATCTCTTATATTTTTCTCTAATTGACCTTGCCTCTTCATGCTAGAATTGGACTCCATGCAAGTGAATGCACAAGTGCATTATAATGTGCTCACATTTTAGTAAACCATAAGGAATAGTAAAAAATACATGGATTCCCTATGATGTAGCATCCACATGTTGTATTTTTCTTTGTATTCTATGCATTATAATCTAACAAATAATTTTTTTTTCGTGGTGTTGAGGACATATCTTGATTGAATTGATTGCATATTCCACCATCTTTTTTGCTTAATCAACGTAGAAGAAGTAAATTGTGTGTTTAAGACAACTTTGGTTTTATGAACTAATATTTTCATGTTTTAATGTTGGAATGTTAATTATCATGTGTTTTTTTTTAATTTGATAATATATAATAATTTTTTTCATATTTTTTACTATTCCTATTATATTGATATAGAATTAAACATTAAATATCAAATAAGTTGTTAAAAAGTTATAATTTTGAAGGTGTGGGAAACCAAAAGTGAAGAAAGTATAATTTTGCAATTGGTCAAATCCATTCTTGAAGTTTAAGGTGCATTTTCTTTGTCATTCTATATTCTCTATGTCTTTATATTAACCCTTGATGATTGTCACATATTCTTTATAGTGCATCAATTGTTGGTCATATTTGACCATCTTTGGATGAAAAATGTCATGATTTACAATACTTTTTTGAGTTTCTTTGTTATGCATCAAGTGAACATACTTCTTCATTATGGAAATTTAGTTGTAACATTAGGTCATTTCTTGACCTCTCATGCACAATATTGTATCCTTTATTTGTTCTAAGTGTTACTTGAACAAGTGAACATCCTTAACAAAATAAATACCCTATTTCGTAAATTTTCCCTTTTTCAATTCTTAATTTTTTCTCTATGGTTCGCTAATATATTTGCACAATTATTAGGTGAACCATAGATTTTTGGCACTTTAGGACTTTCTAGCTCTTCTGAGATTTTTCACCTAAAAGGAGAAAGAAGGGCCAAAATTCTAGCTAGGTTCATTCAAATTATTTAATGTATGATGCTTATATGACTAAATAAGAAGATATAAGTGTAACTAATTAATAAGATTGATTAATTAAAGAATGAAAACTAAAGGAAAATTTGTTTGAAAACATAGTGTTATGCAAAAATGACTTAGAAATGCATGCAAAACTAAAAAAAATTGAATAAAACTCGAAGTTTGCACCTGAAAGCTTGAAGGAGACTGGAAATTGCTTTTGAGACACTATTAATGCCTATTTCCAGGCCTAGTGGGACTCATTCGCTTTTCTGGGTGAATTAGTCCTAGTTCTGCAAAACTAAGTTGGGACCTGTTTCTAACAAAAGGGTATCTAAAAATGCAGAAAACAAAAAACTAACCTTGGAGTAGGACTCATTCACCACCCATGGAAAATGAATCCACTTTTGAATTTCTAAATTTTCAAAAGTAGAATCTAGAGCTTTCGATCTGCAGTTTAACTTCCTATAGGTGTTCACTTCTGAAACTCTGATTTACAGGTCTGAAAACATATTTTTGTTGATATTTTGATTTGTTGAATGAGGAGAACACTTTAGCAACCTTGAAATTTGATCTTTAATTATTTCCAAGCTTCCAAGAGTCCTAAATCTGCAAACACACAATGCAAGAGAGAGAAAAGTTGAATGTTAGGGCATGGGGGTTTGCCTTAGTCAAACCCCTTTTAGGTAATTAAACCAAAATAGAGAAATAAAGTAATGAAACATGAAATTATGGAGTTCATTACCATGCCATGATGTTTTATCTTGAAATTCTATAGCAAAACATGAATAATATTCCCTTGAATGTCTGAAAATTAATGCCTTAATGCCTTGAAATGATAAAAACCTAAGTTGCTTGACTTGAAAAAGAAGATTGGTGGATGAATAATGAAGAATGAATGATAACAAATTAGGATATTTGAAATGAGGAGAAAAATACATATTTATATAATCTTGTGCCTTATTAGCCCATTGATACCTCATCACAAGATGACATCAAATGATTTTAAATAAAAACCCAAAAGGAAATTTCAAATATTTTGAATTTGGAGCCAAGGGGGAATCATTCGCCACCCATGGTTAATGGGTCCCACCTCAAGCTTAAAATTGCATTTCAGGAATTAATTCATATTTAATGTTATTTGTCGGGTTTACATGTTCAAACATGCACTTAATTGAGCCTTATAAGGGCATAAAGGGGTGAAATAAAGCATAAGAAAGGTGTAAATAGTGAAAGAAAGCCTAGAAAAGTGTGAAATTTTGTTACAACACTTAAAAATAAGACTTGATGATGAATAAAAAGGGATATTTAGATGAATTATAATAAAAAGAGTCTAGAAGAGTGTAGAAATGTGTTACAACACTTCACAACACCTTCACAAGATGTCACTATTTGAATTCTAAATACTTAAATGTGAATGTTCTAGCTACATTACATCAATGAATCAAAGCAAAATAGACCAAACATCAAGAGGACAGGCCCAAAAGACCATGAAAATGACAAGTGGCCATTTTTCTATGGTGCATTAGGTAAGCGTTAAAATGATTTAATCTATATCAAGGTATACGAATTAATTTCAATAATGGTTTCAACACTTTTATCTTATAATCTATTTTTTTCAACTAAGGCCTTAAATTCCTTAAACTTGGTGAAAACTTCAAATTTTGAATGCATAAAATAAATCCAAGTTTATCTTGTAAGATCATCAATGAAAGAGACATAATACTGAGATTTACCCAAAGAATCAATATCTACTAGTCCACGTAAATCTAAATGAATAATTTATAATATTATCTTTTCCTTATTAGTTCCATTAGAAAATGACGATCTATTTTGTTTTTCAAACACATAATATTCACAAAACTTAATTTACCAACAAAATAATCAAAAATACCATCAAGCATTTTTTTTTAAATAGTCTTAAGTCCTTTTTCACCTAGATGTGACCCAATCTATGGTGCCACAACATACACACATTTTTATTGCTAGTTACATTGGCAAAGTTACTTAAAGTAGGGGAATTTAGCCTAAAAAAATTCCCTACCTAACATCCTTTAGCTATCATCAAACTCCATCTCACAAACCTACAATCAAACTTATCGAATGTCACATGCATTCCAAAATCATTCAACATGACATTGGAAGTAAATTTCTTGCAAGTCCTAGAATATGTAAAACATTATACAAATTTTGAATCCTCCTAGTTCACAGAAAAACAATTTTACCTATCCCTTACAAACAATCCTCTTTGTGATGTTATTACCAAGGAAAACATCTCCCCCATCATATTCTTTTTAATTATAAAACCGCTCCATCTAAGGATTCATATGGTAGGAGAAACCTAAATCAATAAGCCAAGGATCAACATTAATAGTGTTATTTGAAATAAAAAAAAGAATCACAATTAACATCAAAGGAATTTTCCATGGACGAATGAAATTTATTTTTCTTATTCCTACATTCCATATTCACATGCCCTCTATGAAGAAATTTTGCATTAATCTTCTTTTGATTTTCAAATTTTATATGTTTTTGGCTTCAAGATGAATCTGCATTTAAAGAAAAAGTTGTTCTGAAAGGCATGCAATGCACCACATGGTGGTTGAGCAACTTTTTTTTAATGCCTTCCTTTTGGGAGAAAGTTGGTGCACGTGTTAGCTTGGCGGGGATTTTTTCTAAGGCCATTTTCATAAATGTAAGATTCCCCACCCATTCAACACATCATCTCTTCACTTTGGGTGGGTCACACTTTAAAGGAGCAGTCTCTTTTGGAGTTTTTCAGAGCATGTTGGGTCTTCCTTGTATTCAAGTTGGAACCTTCAAGTCGGTGTCATCAATCTATGTGATTGTTCAATCAGATTTTTCAAGGTTGTTTTCTAGGATCCGATTGTTTTTAGATGGAAATCTTCACTAAATATCTAAAAGACATTAATGAGGTAGTTGGGAATTAATGAGAAAACATTGCCACGATCTAATCAAAGATCTACGATTAGATTGTGACCTATTAGATGCAGGCATTTAGAATAGTATTTACTTCTAGAATGTTGGCAGTGTTTCTCTCTTTTCAGCTATAAATAGGAGGTGACAATAGAAGGAATGAGTTCCTTTTTTTTTTGGAAAAAGGAAGGTCTTTTAGTTTTCCTTAGTTATAGAAGTATTTTTAGAAGTTTAAAGTTTGTAGAACACTACTTTTCTCTGGCATGTTATATTGTTTTAACTCAAACTATTATCGGATTGGTATCTGACCTTTGTTTTTAAGTTCATTTGATATTTTAAAAGTACAATCTATTTCGAAGAAGTGTTTGAAACTATGCATGTTATGTCCTTTTTCAAGTTCCTTTTTTATTTTTTCGTTCAAAATAAAACATTATGTTGAGCTTAATTCAAGTAGTTTGAGTAGTTGATTTCCATGTTGTAGGCTTAAATGATACAGTAATAACCTGTGGGAATTGGATTATGTCCCTTGAGCTTCTCTATTTTCTTTAAGGGTTATTATTTTTTCATATTATGTTGTAACAGGAGGAAGGGTTTATGCAATTTTTGAATTTTTTCTATTAATTTTTGGAACTTTTATGCTTGATCAGACCTTAATAAACACTTCCCATGGGGAGATCTGAATGACTACACCATGCTTGTATTTAGCCTTTGATGCTCGTTCTCTTCCCAAAAATGAAGGGTTGTGTAATTCTATCTCTAATACATCATTCATAGAAAAAATAATTTGGTTTGAAATGTTGTAAAAGCTTTGGTGAATAGCCATTTTCATGTTTTATATTTACATTTCCTTCTATCATTTGCTCCAAACTCAAAGAAGAAATGACTTTCTATAAAAATATCAAAGGTATTTAGTGAGGCACAAATTGGTCCCCCACTCATTGAATCTTCCATAGGGATGTCGGAGAGGTGCAAGATTTGATGATCAATAGTTCTTTTTATGGCACGCCCAGTGGGAATCAAAGTTTTTCAAACATGTGATTGGAAGTCTGAAATATTTCTTAAATCAATCCAAGGAAAGAAGGTGGAAATTTCACATGCCCGGAATCCAAACAAGAGCATCCTCAAGAGGTCATTTCTAGTACTCCCGATTACTCGCCTCGGTATCTAGGAGGAGAAGACTTACAAGTTATGTATCACCTGTAAGGAATAAGAGAGTGAGAAGTGAGAGCCCAAGATCTAGAGCCTTATCTACTCCACCTGGAGGCCAAACTTTCCAAATTAGAATACTAGTATACTTGATTCATAGGAATTTGTTCTCCATGGCTCACATACTTGCCCCTGCTCCTAGAAACTTTGTAACCTAGGATAGTGGTAGTCTGCTACAACCACCTATGCCCCAAGACGTATGGCCTACCATACCCACTAACGTCCTCAAGTATATTCCAAAATTCTCTAGAGAAGACTTCAAAACCCCCTCTGAACACCTCCAAGATATAGCGGAGGTATGTAGGGCACATTTAACATAGCAGAGGAAAATATTGCTCTTAGGCTATTGGCCACCTCGTTCAAAGGATAAGCTCAAGATTGGTATCAATCTTTGGCTTCCAGTTCTATCCACTCCTAGGATCAACTCAAAGAAAGGTTGTTTGAATGCTTCTCAAAGAAGGGAGATCACTCTTCGTTAGTACATCAATTAATTACTATCAAAGAACCCCACAAGAGGCCATGAGTGACTTCAACAACAAGTTTCATAAAACCTGGCAAAGAATCCCTGTAATTTCCTAACCCCCAACTGTGATGGCATTTATGTTCTACCTAATGGATTTCAATTTAGACATCGCAATTATGATAACCTCTATGGGAGGTGATATCTTACCTAATGCATATGATTTGGTTTTGCATATGGAGAATAGTTTGATCGATGTTGGAAATCTCCCACCACAACCTCTTATTCCTATATTCATAGAAATCTCTAGTGGTCCTTGAGAAGAAGCTGGTCCAAGTACTTTCACTCCATAAATGGTGACATAGGCCACGCCACAATCCATGTACGTGTACCCCTCCGCGTAGCCGAGCACATCAGGCTCTTTTTCTCTGGCAACGGACATCAATGATATGAAGAGTCTCATGTGGTCTTTTTTTAACAAGTTAGTTCTCATTAAATGAAAGCAAGCGACACCTCTGAAGTAAGCCACTCAAACCTATCAGGGGGGAATGTCATCCTATCAATAGAACATGTACCAATGACCCTCAAGAGGAGGAGGTCAATAAATTGTGTTCGCAAATCAGATAGTTCCAGTCACTATGCTGCTATAGCAAATCAAGGACATCTAGACTAAAGAGTTAATCCCAGGCTAGAACTACCTAGAGGAAGACAAAAACATATGGTGCTTCCCATGCAATGATAGCCACATGCCCAGAAATTGTCCAACAGGAAATATGCAACAAAAGATAGTGGAACAAAGAAATAAGGGTGCACTTCCGAATGTGGAAGAATACAAGTCCCCCGAAATGGAAAATGTTTGCTTTAGAGCACAAATGCAAGGAATGTATTTAGAACAAGAACTAGATATTGCACCAGACCAAGTACTATTATCATGGATGGAGGAAGAAGATGTGGTATTTTTGAATGAAGCTTTGACAACTAGTGCTCCATAAGTACAATTAAACTACAACATAAGATCCAAAGGAAGACTCACAGGAGAATACGTACAACAAGCTTTGTTGCATCCTTAGCTATGTTAACCACCACTGTAAGAAAACTAGGCACCGTAGGCCACTAGTTGACCTACTCAATAGTCACGAACTCTATCATTGCCAGCGAAGGAGTTGGATAAGATGTCGAGCCCATTCATGAAGAATCATTTTCCTCTAAAGAAAAGAGAGATACCACCATTTAAGTCCAAGGTATCTCCAGTCAGAATGCTCAATGTGGTGGAACAATTGAAGAAGGCAACCACTAACATATCTCTGTGGGATGTCATATCCATTCCCAAATAAAAGGTGTTGCTTCAAGAAGCATTAAAGAAGGAAGAACAAGTACCTTAGATAGATGCAACTCCATCATGTGATCAAAATAAAGATAAAGAACCTACATCGAACCCTCAATCTTTGAAAGCCACAGCTTATGTAAACAATGCGAACAATGCAAAAGAGAAAGAGGTAAGCAAGGGCCAAATCCCATGCCTTTCTTTTTAACACTTATTGTGGGAGATAAGATTTTGCATAATAAGATGATTGGTTTGGGAGCTAGTACAATGGTCATGCCAAAGCAAGCAATCGATTCCCTGAAACTTAAGTATGAACCCCTTGAGAAGGGAATCATGCAATTAGATGGGAAGAAGGTTTTGACCATCGGCCACATTAAATATTTGTGTTTAACCATCTTCTCATGTCCAAGCCAAATAGTCACACAAGAAATAGTGGTGATAGACATTCCCTTGGTCTTTGAAATGTGTCTTTCAAGATATTTCACAATAAAGCTTGGAAAATATTTAGCGCTTGATTGGTCCCACCTGATATTGAGAACCAAGCATGGGGAAAAGATGAAAATACTATCTGAATCTTTGCATCCATAACACATAGTGGACAATGCAGTCCTATGCTTTGAAGCAACACATACCTACTTCTCGCAAAGGAAGAGATACTATGTAGAGATGCTAGAAGATGAAGAAGACACGAGTGATCAAACTCCCAAAGAAGAGGTGCTCCTCAACCAATTCATCGACTCTAACCCATTTAGAAAATTTTATGCGACGAGACTAGGAACCTATGTGATCCTCGATGATGATCAAGTCTTTCTAAAATTGATAAAAGATTGGGAGGAATATGTTGATTTGGGTGACAACTGTCTATGGACCTTATATTTTGATGGCTCCAAATGCAAATCTGGTTCTGGAGTGGGTGTCCAACTAGTGCCCCCGACAAGATTAGAGACCCTCAAGGCTTTTCATTTTTAGTTCCCATGCTCGAACACTGATGTGGAATATGAAGCCTTGGTTCATTGTTTGATTTTTGTAGAATGAATAGGCATGAAGAGAATTCAAGAATTTAGAGATTCAGAGTTAGTTGTGAGTTAGGTCCATGGGCAAGCAGCTATGAAGAATATAAGAATGAAGTATAGATATCGGATATGGGATCTGATTGAGATTTTTGAAGCTTTTAATATGCAAGTCATTCCCCGATCTCAAAATAGTATCACCAATTGGATGGCTTCAATTGGTTTGCAATTTCAACTAGTTTTTGATTCAACAACAAAAATAGATCATTGTCGGACCAGCAATTCCCAAAAATGATCAAAAATGGCAAGTATTTGAGGATGATATTCAAATTGGCACCTTCTTACAAAAATCAGGAAGAGCTTCCGACCATTCACAAATAGGAATGGAATCTCCCAAAGTGCAAGTTATACAGTTAAAAGGAAATAAGCTTCCTTGAGGTTTAATCTCCCTTGAAAATATTTTTGACTATGAGGATGCAAGAAATGGAAAATAGAGGTTTACCACAGATGTAATGGATTATGAAGAGCTTGAAGTTGGAAGCAACAAAAAGTTAAAAGTCAGAAGGGACGTTCCACAAAAGGATAAGGAAAGACTAAAGCATCTATGTTCTAGATATGACGGGGTTGTAGCCTGGACCTATGATGATCTTAGAGGGTATGATCTAGGAATAATTTAACATACTATTGACTTGGCCAAAGGATCAAAGCTCATCCTACAAAAACAAAGGCTAGCCAATATGAATATCAAAGCGTTAATGGAACAATCTTGAGCTCACCAAATTAATCAAATCAAGGATCATATATCTGATTAAACATTCCACCTGGGTGTCTAATTTGGTACCATTTTAGAAAAAGAATGGAAATATTAGGCTTTGTGTGGATTTTAGATATTTGAAGAAAGCCTCGCTAAAAGACCACTACCCTTTGCCATCAATGGAGCAAATCTTGCAAATTGTGGTTGGATCGAAGATTTTTTCATTGCTCAATGTTTTCTCGGGTTATAACCAAGTATATGTAAAGGAAGGTGACCAACATAAAACAATGTTTACCACTAAGTGGGGAACTTTTTCATGCTCAAAAATTCCTTTCAGACTTTCAAATGTTGGTGTGACTTTTCAGTGAGCAATGGATATTACTTTAGAGGATTAATCAATCAGATTATTTTAATATATCTGAATGACCTAACTATCTTTTCAAAGTCAAAAAATGATCACTTTAACCATTTGGAGAAATTTTTCTAGAAATTTTGGTAGGGTATGTGCAGGATCATCATGGAAAAAATAAGCCCTTAAGTGGCAAAAAAATCAGAAAAATCAGTATTAGGCAACTTGACCTAAAAATTTGAATAAGTTATCTATATTATTTCAAAAATATGTAAGAATAGAATCTATAGAAAATTGAATTTAGTTTCTAAACTACTAGTTTTATTTAAAAATAAATAAAATCTATTTGGTGAAAATTTGAAATTTCAATGCAGTAGTACTTAAATTTAGGGAAAAAATAAGAAGTAGGTGTTTGTCACCACCTAACCATAATAAAATGATAATATTTTTTATAAGATTTTATATATAATTAGAGGACTCATGTCCAGATGTGATGCATATTTTTTTGTAGTTTTTTCCAAGTAAATAATTAATTATGATTTTTTATTACAACTTTTAAAAATATAAAAACTCGTATGTTTGACCACCTTAACTTGGTCAAAACTTTATTAAATTTAATTTTTATTTTTTTAATCCTATATTATGTGAAGTATAGAATGTGATGCATTTTTTGGATTCAAGAAATGTGATACTGCTTAAAAGTTATAGATGTTTTTCAATCAGCCTATTGATCAGGACTTTAGTCATAATTCTAATAGAAAATAAATAATAATTATTTATTAAATTCAAATTAAAGCATAATTTATATTGGTGGAAAGTTGAGAATCTCCTCTAAAACCATTTTTCGTTTCATCAATTTTGGGTAAAAAAAAGTCGTCAGCCACATACCCTACAAATACCCATAATATTGCCACTTTTTGGCCCATCATGATCCTACACATACCTGCCAATGGTTTGGGATTTTTGTGAACCCCAAAAAATGTGTTTTCAAAGTGCCTCAAGGCAAGCTACTTGGTTTCATAGTATCGAAGGAGGGAATAGTGATAGATCCTAAAAGGGTGAGATCTATAATGGAGTTTCCCCTACCAGTAAATCAAAAAGGACTACAATCTTTTCTAGGGAAGATCAACTTTGTTAGTTGGTTCATTTTAGATTTCATAGGCATCGCAAGACCTATCATGTTCATGCTCAAAAAAAGCCTAATGTTCAAATAGAACCTCGAAGGAAAAGAAACTTTTGAATGGATAAAGGTAGCAATCAAACATGTTATTTACCTTAAAAATTCATCCAATTACTACCCACAAGGGAATGGGTTAACAAAGTCAACCAACAAAAACCTAATTAGGTTAATCAAGCACATCAGGTTAGAGTGACAAAGGGATTGGCACAAGCACCTGTGAACTACCTTGTGGGTAGACCAGATTACGTCCAAGTAAATCCTGAAGGCCTCTCCTTATGAACTAGTATATGGAAAAGAGGTAGTTCTACCTGTTTCCATAGAGATCCCTGCCTTTGGTGTAAGGGCACCATGTAGATCCAATTTTGCAAGTTTGATTATGTGATAGGTTTCTAGGTTTTTGAGATTTTGTCATCAAATAAGGTCAATGTAGACCATTTTTGATGTTTAATTTAACTAGGGGGGTCATTTGGGTTCATTGGGTTAAATTTCCAAAGTTTCCAAAAGTTGTCACTTAAAAAATGCAAAATTGCTAAAATTGTAAAAAGTTGTCATTGTCAAAAGTTGCAAAAAGGTAGATTTTGGAACTCCAACGGTCAGATATTTTAAAAGGTAGTTTTTGTAGGTTGAGGCAATTGGTTTTGGAGGGAAAAAGCATAAATATGTGAAAAATCTCTTTTTAAAGCTCTCTTGATAGTTTGGAAGCAAAGAATCAATAAACTTACCCCTACTTTTGTGATTTTCTCTATAAGTTTAGTATTTCTAGACCTGTATGGTACCGTACAAAAGCAATATTGTTATAAAAAAAGATTGAATTTATTAGAGGCATGAGTTAACTTCCATTTAATTTTTGTTTGAGCACTTTCTATTTGATTTGTTGGGTGTTTGATTCATTTTTCTGAAGCAAGTTAGAATAACCCTGTTTAAGGGTTTGAGAGCTTCAAAAATGTGAAATTGATCCATTCCACCCTTTGTAACCACTGTGACTCTATGGAATGGATCCATGTAGGTATATTTAGGTGTATGGAGGTTTAAATTTTGTAGGAAAGTGCATTTGATGGTTTGGGTGTGATGCCCTAGATGTCTAACATATGTGTTTTTAGTGAAATTGAGTGGCTAAAGGTGGATATGTGAGTAAAGCCTTGTGGGAAGAAAATTTTGTTGAAATTTGGAACATGTCTAGACATAATTAAGGGTTTTTGAAGTGGTGGAAAGGTGGGGTAAATCCTAGAACATGGTTTTCAAATAAACCCCTCTCTAAGCCAAGTAAAATGAGGGTTTTGTAGATTGATGACTTAATGTCCATGTCTCATATTCTGGAAGTTGGTGATTTAGCCTATTTGAGATAGGTGTGGAGAAGGTTTAATCCCAGTTTTTAAATTGAGAGAATGTTTTGTGGATAGTTCCTTTGTAAAAGTGGCCTAATTTGAGGTCTAGGATAGTGTAGGTGCCTTGTTTGATGAAGTTGTTCCCAAAGAGTCATGTGATTTTTTGTGATATGTTTTTGTAGGCCGTGAGGCCTAAAAAGATGTAGGTCTTGTGAAGAGACAACCTTCTCTAAAATATATTTGATAAAACATCAATTGGGAGACCTACTAGGGAGGTAGGATGGAAGAGTGAAAAGGTGACAAAATAGAGTTTTGGTGACTAAAAAGTTGATTGAAATACCTTGAATTGTTATGGTTAATTGATTGTTCCCCTGCTCTACATTAGCCTTGCAACTGTTAAAAGCCTTGGAGATTGAAGAAAGTAGTGAAATGAAAGTAAGATTGGTGGAACTCCTCAAACTTGAGGAAGATAAAGAAAAAGCTTATGGAGCCATAATCGGTTGCCAACAAAAAGTAAAACAATGGTTTGATAAAAAGACCTCCAACCTTTATTTAAGGGAAGGGATCCTGGTACTAAATTATGATGAGTGCACTGTGAAACTAGGACAACATACAAAATTTGAAGCACTATGGAAGGGACCCTTTCATATCTACATGTGTAAGGAAAAGAATGTGTATGAGCTAGAAGATATGGAAGGTAACATTCTGGATATACTAGTGAATGGTATTTATCTAAAATTGTTCCATTAAAATGTGTAAATTCTTTTAAAAAATTCATAGTTATGTCCAATATGTAAAAAAATTTGTAAATACCTTTTAGTTTTGAGAATAAGCCATGAGAATAACATAGGGGAAATAGAAAAGTATTGTATTATATTATATTCATCAAAAAATTTACAATGTAATACAAGCCCAAGGCTCAGATTTAAACATGAAGCTCTCTCGATCAAACCCAAAAAGAGTCACAAAGCAAAAGAAGCAAAAGGGAGGCAATGTGCAAAAAATACTAAAGCTAAGCCTCTAGTTGTTGTTAAGTAGTCGAAGTGGTTCGTCGTTGGGTTCTTCTTCTTCTTCTTCTTGTTTGTTAAGGTGAAAAGGGGGAAAACACACAACACACATAGGTTTGACACAACATGGACCTCAATTCTCATTGCCATAGCTATACACCAAAAACTTGAAGTGTTTTTTTCCATTCGAACCTAGGAATGCATTCCACATTGTAGTTCACAACAAGAAGGTGGTCATAGGCCAAGTTGAAAAACAATGCCTCTCAAGGTCCACAGTGCAAAATTTAGTTTGGAGAGGCACCCAGGGGATGTCTTCCCCATAATCAATGTGCTGATAGAGGTCCATGGTGCTCGAAATGTCGACACTAGGGATAGCTACTTGCACAATTTTTCCAAGCCATTCCAACAGTGCAGAGTCAAACATCTAGCAACACAACTCAATTATCTAGCGCTTGGTGATATTTAGGTTGAGCAGGGAGGCAATGAAGTGAGAAATAATGTTACAATTGCTTATCAACTAGTTCTCATCTTCAACATAGTCCTAGCCGACTACCCACTTGAACGCAATGGCACCAAGGCAGTCACACTTCTTCACCAGGTGCTTAATTATGTCATAGGTAACCCCCACCACGAAGGAATATTGTGGCCTCCATGGTAGAATTTGAATAGCATTTCCTCAGCCAATTGATATTATGACAAAGTAGCAGATTGTAGTCTAATGGGAGATAGCGAGAAAAGCTTGCTAAACTTAAAAAGCTATTTTTTGAATGAATATTGTAATAAGGTGGCATAGCTATTTATAGAAAATATGTGTCGCAAAACCCAACCAACGAAAAATATATTTTTGGCCAGATGACAACAGAGAAAGTATCAAAGCAACTATATGGAAAGAGATGAATCATACGCAAAATATGACAACAGGTCTTCAGAAATAAATTTGGGTGTTGAGAGTAAATTCTCACGTATGTTGATCGTTGCCATGTGTCCTTTTCCATCATCAACACTAGCTAGCTTGCTTATATGAAAAGACATGGATTAACACATTAAGTTCTTACAAATTAAATAGGAATGTCTTTTCAAAAGTACCTTGCACTACTTAAGCACATTTCTCATATCTAAAATCACACTTTACAATGTGATTAGCTTATTTATGAAAGAGGCGGCAAGGAGAATGTACTAATTCCATTTTTGTGACATTTTTGGCATTCCCAAGGGATATGGAACCCAAATCCACACATATCACCTAGGTGGCAGCATTTAGTGGACCAGTGGTAATGGAAGAGCCTTAACTAATGTGTGTGCAAAAGAATTAAATGCACCCAAAAGTAGATTTTGCTAAGTAGCAAAAATGCAAGTGGTCGTTTCATTGAAGAAACTTTGCAACTTCTTAGCACAACCATGGTGGAAGCATCAACATTTAATAGAAAGGCTGGAGCATCATCTAAAAGGTTGGGTTACATTGATATCTTTGGGAGGAATTCATTTGCCAATGCCCTAGTGCCAAAATAACGACAGTTTGATTATAAAAAATTAGTGCAACTAGATAATCATATCAGAAGAGAGGTGGTGTAGGATTTTTCCAACAACATTTTTGACCCAAAGTTGGTGACTAACCCTAAAATCCTTAGGGAGGGGGCATTCCAAAGAATGATGTAGCATGGGTCATCTAAAGGTTTCACATCTTGGCTCTGGAATTGTGGTTTGCCACAATTCATGTTTCCCGTCGTACACCCATGCCTAGAGCTGGTAGATGCATGTGTCAAAAGATTCAACAAGGAGACAAGAGTTATTGTTGGAAAAAAGATCAATGTTACAATTTCTACAATGGTCATATGGGATATTTTGTGTATCCCTACAACTTGGGGTGCTGAATATTTTGATGAGGAAGAGATGGAAAGTTTTTGGGAAGACAAAACTAAGAAGGGAAACTTTTATGAGGATGAAACAAAGGAAAGACTAGAGAGAGATCACTTTTCTTTTCCTCTTACGCATAGAAAATTCAAGAAAGATACATATTCTATTTTCTCAATGCTAGCCTAGATTTATGGCCTTGATGATGATGAAGAATTCCATCCCTTTCAAATGGGCTTGGCTAAATCATCCTTAAAAGGGAGAAAAGTCAGAAGTATTATGATTTTGTTGATGCAATAGCTGAAGGGATACTAGAGTGATTGAGGACCTATGATACTAAGTATAGATTTAGGTATTCTTCTTTCTTGGTTCACTTGATTTTGCATCAAAATTCTAAGCTTTTGGAGAGAATTTTGTCATTATTTAGGTTTGATGTAAAGGGTTTCTATCAACCAGCTTCATTATGGACTCGTGAACTTTCAAGAACATGGGATTACTACTAGTTTGTAGATTATTTTATGAGGCTAGTACTTCAAGAATTGTTCCCACATCGTACAAGCCGTTTCTATCCCAAGGTCTTACAATGGATGAAGACTTCACAGACCCTAGTGGATTATTTCTTAGGTAAGGATTTCACTTTTATCAGATTCCATGGTTTCATCAGGGAGCCCTTTAGACTCCCCAAATTTGTAACAGATAGAGTTTTTTCTTTGGAGGCATGTCATTAGGCAACCCTTGCCGACAACACCTATGGCACCAAAAGGCATAAGATAGGGCTCTACCTGATCCCCTTAACATTTCCAATAGTTAGGTAAGATTAATAAGGCAAAAGACAGAGGGTGATCATACAAACAAATTGGTGCTCTTAGGCTTGGTTCTTATTTGTGACACATGGGACTACAATCTAACAAATCACCTCCCGACTTTGAAACATGAGATTCAAGAGTATTTTGAGTGAAGGAAGAATTTGAATCAAGAAAGGCCAGAAGTATACATCAACTTGGACTAGATACCATTCAAATGACCAATATGATTGAACTTCTATGTTCAACAGGCAGAGTATTAGAAGAACCTCCCAATGGGTAAATCCCTTAGCATGCAATTGAAATGCTTGGGGTGGTCAAAAAGGAAGAAGGAAAATTTTTGGAGGTTCTAACAAGAGATGAGGTGCCTCAATGCCCTATTTGAAGAATTGAAACCACATGATGAAAGGTTCAATGAGGTTTATGACAAAGAGGTTGATACCGACAATAACAATCTAGAGACAAGTCATGAGATTGAATAGGAGGACCTTTTGCGTCATGCTTCTCGGCCCTAGGAATCAAACAAAAGAAAAGGATCGAGGAAAAAGGAATCACAAGCCACACCCTCTATTAGTTCCCAAAGCAAAGGGAAAGGAACCTAATGGTCCCTAAGAAGGTCCACTGTGGTTATTGAAGGCCAATTTTTGGTGGGATCAATCGCCAAGAGATCATAACATACTAGTTCCAATCATGCAAAGAGGAGATGAATCCAAGATCTTGGTGGGCCTAGTGCATCAACTAGAGGATAAGAAGAAGTGGAATCTTCTTTGCAAGGTGTTTCAGCCACCACGGACTAGGTAAGTTTCACTCCCTCTCTTCTTTCTACCTCTGCATCTCTAGTAACTCCTCTGCCCCCATCTGTGGAGAAGAGTCCTCCATCCGTGGACTCGAGCTTTTGGTCCTTAATGAACCACCATCCATTTTCAACAATGAACCTTGTGAAGTAACCCCGGGCACCAAGTGAGTGGCATCCACTTTGGTAGCTATTGATTTGTTGATCGCCCTGTCAAGGGCCCCCATTGAAAGAGTTGAAACATCCATCTTGCCCATATTGCAAGATGGTGTGTCCCTTGGTCTTCCTTTTCCAATATGACACTTGGGTTTGTGACATGGTCTAACCACCTCCTATGGATCTTAACTGACACTTGTATCGGGCATTGGCAGGTTGACCTTTTGGTGCAATGGCAAGGCCAACAATTGGTATCAGAGCTAGTCATAGGTTCAAACCCCCCACTTGTGCTGGGGGGATTGTTACAAGATGGTGTGTCCCTTGGTCTTCCTTATCTAACACAACACTTGGGTTTGTGAGATGGTCTAACTGGCTCCTATGGATCTTAATTGATGCTTGTATCGGTCATTGACAAGTCAACATTTTGGTGCAATAGCAAGGCCAACAGCCAATTACTCTAGGTCCATCCACTTATAGGAAAACATCTCTCCTTTTGCTCGTTTCTCTTTTCACCCTAACTAGTTTTCCCCTTACCCAATCTCAATTTGGTGTACTATTATTTTCCATGGTAATGCTCCCATTTTCCTCCCTGTAGTCTCATACATCTGAGGTTTCTCCTTTTGACACCCTATTTCGTCTCCCTCCAGGCGCTTCCATCACCACATAAAGCATTGACACACTGTAGAGTCTCCAAGAGCATTTCAATGCAACCAAGCAGGCTCGACAAGCTAGAAAGTAGAAACTATAGTTAAAAAAGGCATTGCTATTAGCTACTAAGAAGATTGAAGCTTGCTTCAATGAAGAGAGGAATTATTTGTTGATCACTACCATGAAGCAACTTGTATCCAAGCCTGAGGAACAAATGAAAATGGAAGATTAAGATATTATATCCATGGGTCTGTATTTAAACAAAACTTGCCTGTGTGACAAGGTGGTCTTAGCTAAGGCCACCCAGAAGGTGGTATATGCAAATTATGAAAGGCTAGATAGAAAATTGAAAAAGCATGAGGCAAAGTTGATAAATGTAAGGGAAACAATGAGTAGGCTACATACAGAGATCAAGGCTAGAGATAGACAAATGGCCTACATAATAAAAATACAAAATTAGCAAGGAGAAGCAAATAAGTTGCTCAAGGAGGCCCAAAGTGAATAGATTCAACTATATGCTGAAATTGAAAAGTTAAGAATTAAGCTTGCTACTGAGCGCTATACAAATGCAAAGTACCAATGTACTCAAAAAAACATACAGAGAGATTTGGATGGCATCCAATCTCAAGCTTTTGACAATCTACAAAAGGCCTAGGCAAAAGTAGAAAGGTCAAAGCAAGAGAAATAGGAGATCATGTTCGCTCTACAAGCTCATGACCAAGAGATCAGAAGGTTGAACTTTGAACTAACAAATTCCCTTTGAGAGAAGAATCAAATGGAGGAGAATGTAAGAGTGAGAGAGGCTTAGTTCCATCAAGAGTTAACTACTACACAAGGGTCTGGGACCCTCTCGGTATTGAAGAAATTAATATCTGAACACTGGGAAAGGATCATGATTGTGGTTACTATTCTAAGGCCAGCCCTACAATTTTTAAGGGATGCTTGAGAATTAAATGGAAAGGATGGCCCACTGGTCAACCAAATTCTATAGATATATGCTCCCTGAGTAGCGGAATCACAAAACCTAATTTCTAGATTGTGTGTGGCCACTGATGAGGCCCTAAGAAGTGCAGGGATTCTAGATTGAAGGGTTGCCTCAAGCAAAGAAAGTGAATTTCTTAACTACCACAAATTCATAGCAAAGAGAAAGGAATGTTAGGTAGTGTTGAACAAAGGGTTGATGAAATCAAGAAGGATTTCAATGTTCTATTTAGCTTCAAATGGTGTGCCTTCCCTTTTCTCACCATATGGAGATGTGCTATCAATTGAGTAAATCATGGATGCAATCAAAAATAAGGTCTGTACTTCTACAGAACTCCCATGTTTAAGCCTGATGCCCACCATTAATGAAATCAAGCATGAGATCTTTCCCCTTTCTTGTCTCTATTATCACCTTGGGGCTATTTCAACAAGATGGGGAGATGTTTCTTTCAAGGAATTCTTTGAGTTAGATCAAGCATACAAGATCATTTGTGCTCTCACATGGCCAACTGATTTGGATTCAGAGGTGTAGCATTCTTCCTAACTCAAACTCCAAGAATTTCCAAAGCTCTAGGTTCAAACCTCCACGAGCAAAGGCCCCTATGAGTCGCTAGAACTATGAAGCAATTTTTCCTTAATCTTCTTTAGAATTTCAACTTTTATACATTTTTGGCTTCAAGATGAATCTGCACTTAAATCAAAAAATAAATTGAAAGGCATGCAATGTGCCACGTGGTGGTTGCACGACATTTTTTTATCACCTTCTTTTTCTGGAGAAAGTCAAAGCATGTTTCAGCTTGGTGGGGACTTTCTTTAAGGAAATTTTCATAAATCGAAGATTCCCCACTCATTTGATACATCATTTCTTCATTTTGGACAGGTCACGCTTTAAAGGAGTAGTCTCTTTTGGATTTTTTCATAGCATGCTAGGTTTTCCATTTTTTCAAGTTGGAACCTTCAAGTTGGCACTGTCAATCTATATGATTGGTCAATCAGATTTTTCCAAGTTGTTTTCTAGGATCTAATTGTTTTAAGATGGTGATCTTTTCTAAATATCTAAAGTACATTAATGAGATGGTTGGGAATTAATGAGCAAATATTGCCACAATCTTATCAAATATCTATGATTAGATCATGAGCTATTAGATGTAGGCATCTTGCAATATTTACTTCTAGAATGTTGGTGGTGTTTCTCTCTTTTCATCTATAAATAGGAGGCAACAATAGAAGGAATGAGTTTCTTTTTTGGAAAAAATAAGTTCTTTTAGTTTTCCTTAGTTATAGAAGTTTTTTCAAAAGTTTAAAGCTGGCAGAACATTGCTTTTCTCTGGCATGTTATATTGTTTTAACTCAAACTATTATCAAATTGGCATTCGACCTTTTTTTTTAAGTTCATTTGATATTTAAGCATGATTTGTTTGGAATAAATCTTTGAAACTGTGCATGTTATGGCCTTTGTCAAGTTCCTTCTTTATTTTTGGTTCAAAATAAAGCACTATGTTAAGCTTAATTCAAATAGTTTGAGTAGTTTATTTCTATATTGTAGGTTTATATGATATAGTAATAACTTGTGGGAATTAGATTATGTCTATTGAACTTCTCCATTTTCTTTAAGGGTTATGGTTTTTTCATATTATGGCGTATCAAGAGGAAGGGTTTATGTAATTTCTAAATGTTTTTCTATTAACTTTTGGAAAATTTATGCTTGATCGAACCTTAATGAATACTTACTGTGGGGAGATTTGAAAGACTGCATTGTGCTTGTATTTAGCCTTGTTGCTCGTTATCTTCCCAACAATAAAGGGTTGTGGCATTTTGTGTCTAATATATCATTCATAGAAAAAGAATTGGGTTTGAAATGTTGTAAAAGCTTTGGCACATCACTACTTTCATGTTTTATATTTACATTTCCTTCTAGAATGTTGGTGGTGTTTCTCTCTTTTCAACAATAAATAGGAGGCAGCAATAGAAGGAATGAGTTCCTTTTTTGGAAAAAATAAGTTCTTTTAGTTTTCCTTAGTTATAGAAGTGTTTTCAAAATTTTAAATTTGGCAGAACATTACTTTTCTCTGGCATGTTATATTGCTTTAACTCAAACTATTATCAGATTAGCATTCGACCTTTGTTTTTAAGTTCATTTGATATTTAAGCATGATTTGTTTGGAATAAATCTTTGAAATTGTGCATGTTATGGCCTTTGTCAAATTCCTTCTTTATTTTTTCGTTCAAAATAAAACATTGTGTTAAGCTTAATTCAAATAGTTTGAGTAGTTGATTTCCATATTGTAGGTTTATATGATATAGTAATAACTTGTGGGAATTGGATTATGTCTATTGAACTTCTCCATTTTCTTTAAGGGTTATGGTTTTTTCATATTATGTTTTATCAAGAGAAAGGGTTTATGCAATTTTTGAATATTTTTCCATTAATTTTTGGAACTCTTATGCTTGATCGGACCTTAATGAACACTTACTGTGGGGATATTTGAAAGACTGCATTGTGCTTGTATTTAGCCTTTGTTGCTCGTTATCTTCCCAACGATGAAGGGTTGTGGCATTTTGTGTCTAATATATCATTCATAGAAAAAGAATTGGGTTTGAAATGTTGTAAAAGCTTTGGCACATCACTACTTTCATGTTTTATATTTACATTTCCTTCTACCATTTTCTCCAAACTCAAAGAAGAGTTAGCTTTCAATAAAAAACTTGGAGGTATTTAGTGAGGTGCAAATTGGTCCCCCACTTGTTGAATTTCCCATAAGGTTGTCAGAGAGGAACAAGCTTTGATGATCAACACCCTCTTCTACCACAATTCCAACACTTTACTATGCTCTTTCCAAGGGTTTTAAAACATTCATTAGAATTATCCCTCTTATTATACCCTTGAGGCACTTTTTCTTTGGTCCTACTTTACACATGCAAGGCATCTTGGGAGCCAAAATTAATAGAATTTCTCATCATCTCCTCTAACAGAACTATAGAGATTATGGTTTCAATCTTAGGTTATGCATTATACTACTTATGGAAATAATTAAGTTTTCCCAAGATTTAGGAAAAGAACAAAGAAGAAAGATACATTTATCTTCATCTTCTATTTTAACATGTCTGGATGCAAGTTTACTTATAATTAGATTAAAATAATTTAAATTATCAGTAATAGATTCACCATTTTTCATTTTTAAAGAATATGAATTCCTTTTGAGATATAATTTGTTAGAAAAACTTTTAGTTTTTGTTAAATATCACCTATCTTTTTCCACAACTTATATGTGGTATCTTCGGTAGAGATATTCAAAATGGAAGAAATTTGTAAGAAATAATTGAATGGTTCCTCGTGCCTTCTTTTCTAACATTACCCAATCTTAATCACTCATTACATTTTGTTTACTTTCTTGTGAAAACAACAACCACTAATCCCTCCTTCAAGGAGATCCTTCATCTTTAATTTCCATATCTCATAGCTAATTCCATAAAAAAAATTAATATCCTAACAAGAGGTAGAATTTGGATAGTATAAAATCTTCTTCACAAATCTTCAATATACCACAAAAGATAAAATCTCTCACTACAACCAAAAAACATCCAACACTTAAGAGAAAGGCATCCCATTCTAAACAAAATGGTAAGCTCTGACACAAAAAGTTCAAAACAAAGTGAAATTGAGCTATAATATTATGTATGTGTATTCGAATCTCAAAATAAAATTACCAAATATAATTATATGTATGTTATTGCACATTCACCATAAAAAAAAAAAAAAAAAAAAAGAAGAGAAAATCAGCTAAAAAATATGACACTAGATTTATGTTGAGAAACCCTTTCCGGAAAAAAAATTACACAAGAAAAGAGGGCTAGTATATTATCTATCTTCACAAGAGATATACACCACACTACACTTCCTTGTTTATCTCCTACAACATAGATGCTTTCATACACTTACAAATAACACAAGATACAACTACCATCTCAAGTCTTTAATTTATAGAACTTGTGGGAGGCAAAACCACAATGGTAAACTAAAAATAGAGGTGCTAAAACCACTTGAAAAAAACCCACACCCCTTCCTTAGAAAACCAAGAGTCGTGATAATAAATTAATTAATATGTACAAGGCTTCAACATGGATGCCTAACCCATAGCCTCTTCATCTTCTGGCACTCAAGATGTTCCATTGATTGTTTAGCTTTCAAATGGAGAAGCAATGGCTACACGTTTCCCTACAAACCTAGGAACCCCACTCAAGACCTTTCACATTTCCAATTTGGATGCCTAGGAGGGTGAATTTTTCCTCTAGTGATGTGTAACCTCCACCAACATTAAATTTCCTCTTGAAAATATAATTAAAATATATGTATATATTAAATGAATTTCTCAAATGCCCCTAGGACACTTTGCAAGAAACATGGAGACATAAAAATGACATAGGTTTGCAAGGTAAATGTCACCTAACCTAACAACCCCTAGACACACAATTCAAAACCTTTTACATGTTAGTTAATGAGAAACTATCATTTACCAGAAGATTCAACATGTGGAAAATGGATAAATTTAAATTTAAAAATGGAGGGACGATGATGCCAGTGTGATCTAGTCTAAGGGGCATGATTTCAAATATAGTCTTGTCTAAGATGGGGAAATACTATTGTAAATAGATAGAGAATATTTGAACTATACAATATGACATAATATAGTGTTGTACTTTATGTTTAGGGTCAACTAGAACACCCAAAGCGACCGATTACGTGTTGGGACCATACATTTGTTATACCTACATAAAGTGATTTAAAATAAATAGGGAAAAGCTAGAACAATATACATTTTTATCCTTTACACTTGGATGCCCCTAAATATTTGTAATTGATTCTCTAGATAACATATTTTTATTTGTTTATGGATGAAGTATTCAATTACCATTTTGTCATGTAAAAGGAAGAAATGGTTCCTACAATGAATTAGAGTGGCACCCAAAAAAATTCCTTACAGATGTATAGATATGAATATGCCTTTTAAATACTCAAATATTTTTAAAATAGTATAAGAGAAAATATGGGTTCTAAAAATAAAGCTATTCAAGTCATAAAAAACACAATCAATCAAATAGAAAGGATTCAAAAGTCCACACATTGTGCTTAATTTATTCATTCATTATTAAAATTCAAAGGTCCCACATAAATAACTAAAAATTTAACAATTCTAAATCTTTCTGCTAATTGGTTGCAACCAACTATCAATAAAAAATCATTTATTTAATTGATCCCTCATTATTAAATCAAAATCAAAATCAAAAACATTTGACAACTTAAAAAAATATTTATTTAAATTATTTCCATTGAGAAATATTTGAATTCATGGATAGATTTGTAACATTTTTGTCCCTATAATGTATAAGACTATTTGGATTAGCTAACTCTATAATACTATTATTTCATAAATAATTACAAATCCATCTAAAAGATAAGCTCAAAGTGATTGTGTTTATTTTAATATGATGAAATATTTGTATTCATCGATTAACATTAGTAATACTTTGTCCTTTGAATGAGATATATTATCCTTTTCCATTACTCAAAGTTGGATTCAGCATAGGAGGACCCAATCTTATTGCATTGATGTAATTTACTGGACTATGTGCTGAAATGCCTGGAACCAAAATTCCAAATATTCTAGAGATAATAGAAAGTTTGGTTTCTTTGAAGTCATCTCCCTTTATGTAATGTAGTCCTAAGCTCTGTAACACTTCCCATATGGCAGTTCTCCTTATGGGTATGAAGAATTCTAGTGAGAGATCTTTGTTGGGGGCTTCTGCAAGATTCTGTCACAACAATTTTTTTAACAAAAAATAATATTAAACCAATGGAGATATTCTTAATATAATTTAATGAATATCACTAATCTGAAAAATAGTTATGAATATCACAAGCTTAAATAGTAATCATTACCTTTTCACAATAAAAGCAGTTGTAGTAAAGGCATACTCCAAAGTGCTTATACATGAATAAGTCGTCATCAAAAGGTACTCTTGGAATAAGGTCATTGGAATATACAACTCTAAAGTATCTAGGTGTGGTTTGATTTAGTTTCCTATTCATGAAATCTCCAAATACTTTATCACCAACTCTGGGCTGTCCAAATGTATAAATGGCCAATAGTTTTTCCAACAACTTATCCTCGTCATTCACAAATAGCATTGCTAAAAACAATATAGCCAAGGCTCCTCCTAGACTGTGACCTGTCACAATGAATTTTGCATTTTTGTGGATTTGTAAAAGGTTTTTTAACTTTTGACATAGCACAAAATAGGCTAGAGGTTTTTCATTGTCTAGTGTTTCAAGATGATGTGAGGATTTCCTACCAATTGAACGGTTTTCTAGACCTAAAGCCTCTAGAAATCCTAAATGGACATTTCCTATTTGGGGATACTCATACCAAGAGAAATCTAAATCTGTTATGTAATCATCTGCCTCAAATACTTGTGTTCCTCTGAAGGCTATCACTATTAACTTGGCATCGATTTCTTTGTCGCATAGTACAAATGCTTGTGTAGATTTCTTCTGCAAGTGATCTGTAAGTTACCCATATCAACATTCAGTATTCATGAAGATGCAACTAATATATAGATGTTACCTACTTTTAGAAATATATATGTAGAACATTGATGCAACTGATAATGAATTTATAATAAAGACAAAAGAATATTGACAGAAGTTCTCTTCTATATTGATAAAAATGACAATAAAGAGATTTTCAACATATGCTAAGCCAAGGGATTTATT
Source organism: Sequoia sempervirens (assembly GCA_007258455.2). Classification (NCBI taxonomy): domain Eukaryota; kingdom Viridiplantae; phylum Streptophyta; class Pinopsida; order Cupressales; family Cupressaceae; genus Sequoia; species Sequoia sempervirens. Next base: position 27,181 of record VDFB02322537.1, read on the forward strand.
TTATATACTATATTATCTTGAACTTAGATAATATTGATTTATATCAATTTAACTAATCAATCTATATTGAAAACGTGTAATTCATGATTTCATTAGACTTAGTTTTTCCATACCGTCCCAAAAGTCGAAGAACTCCACAAAATGCATCTGCAAAAATTGGAAGTTTTCGTTCAGTCAGAGAAAATTTTGAATAGATTTCTCTGTTGTCTGATTTTAAAACAAGTGAAATAAAATTCAGCACCCTACCTTCCAGTGCTGATTGACTCTTTTCCTGATAACCAACTCGTTTTCGTAAGCTAAGGTTGAAGCCATGGCTGAGATATCGGCATAGAAGCGATCACCAGGCTCCATGATTAAATCAGCCTTTGCTTCAGAGCTTCTGCTATACAAATCTGTGCGCCGCTCTAAATGGCCAATCACACTTAAAAAGTCCTCTGATCCTCTTTTGGGTATGACTATGCTTCCTGTATAAAACAGTCCATCCAATCATTAGTCAACAAACTACTAAAAATTTCTACAGAAGGGATTCAGATCTGAGAACGAATCTGTCCACCAAATTTATAACTACCTAACAGTATAAGACTGAAATAGAAGAAAATCAGAAAGCAGTAACATAATCTCAGGTGTTTTGCTGTCTTAAGCCAAGAAAAAGGGCTTATCAAATCCCATCCAAAAAAATTATATTTTTAATGAAGAAAGATAGGAAAAAACGGTTCTAAGAAAATTCACCCTCAGCAATTCATCACGGTGTTAGTAATTCATCTCAATAATAGTAATTAATTTCTAACAATTCACTGCCAGCAATTCATTGCTGTGACATATTTCATTATTGAAAAATGTATACGTGGTGAATATACCACGCCATGAATTGTTGGTGGTGAATTGTGCATGCGATGAATATGTCATGACATTGACAGTAAATTGTTGGGGATGAATTGTTGATGGTGAATTGCTGGTAGTGAATTTTCCTGATGCCAGAAAAAACATATAAAATGATCCATGGTTAAAAAAACAATGATTTAAAACTGCTTACACAATTTTTTTTTTTAAGAACATATCAAATCATTGAAAAAAATAAAGTGTAGTTACCGTTCAGTAAGTTGAACAGGGTTTTTAACAATCCCCCATTATGAGAAAACAGGTTCAGAAGAAATTCTATCAAGATACCCAATGCTTTCAAGGGTCCAGCAACATACTTCACAATTTTCATTAATATAAGTGAGACCTTCAGTTTCCAGCTCTCATCCAACTGTGATATGAGTGGGTCTACTGATTTAGTGAGTTGGGATCTTAATCCACGAGGCAATAACACACTCAGAAGCAGCTTAAACAAACAGAGCCTCTCAGGGTAGGCTATCAAATCACTTGCATCCATATTCACAAGTTTTTTCTTAGAGCTTGGAATTAGAAGAGAAATGTGTTTGCCAATGCCCACAGGTTCATGCATTTATATTCAATAAAGCTCGTGAAAAATGGCATTGTGCTCTGAATTAGTCAGAATGTTAATAATATTAACAATGTTTGAAATCATTTTGTTGGGAATCTACTCAACATTTCACTGTATTTATTTTATTCATTAATTGATATGAAAAATTATATTATTTTATAAATTTTAATTAATAAAATGATTAAATGTATCTAATATAAAATAAAATTAATGTTGTTTTTGTTGATCTGTTGTAATTTTAATATAAAATTTATGATGCATATGTTGACAGCCTACTTTGACCAATAAAAAGAAAACAACTATTTGTTATTTTACTGTGAGTAAAATAAAATTACAATTAACTATTTAACCATTAAAAGAAATAATATTTCAGTTCAATGATGTTGATCCCATTATAAGCATTTAAAAAATACATAATACAGAAGCACAGACATGCATGTACAGACAATATATACAGTCAAACGAAGAATTCATATTATAGTTGATATCTTCTTGTGATTTTTCATTTTTTTTATATGAATGAAGTGTAAAATTGTTATTGCGCGTTTTTGTTTTTTAAAGATGCCGGTAAGATTTTCGAAAAGATTCTAATCATTTTTCACATATTTATAAAAAACAAAAAAAATCAACCAATCAAAAAAATATTTAACACAGAATAACATCACAAAGACTACAGTAACAACAAATTGTTTATTTATTTTTAATATGACTACAAAAATGACGTCACAAAGACTACAGTAACAACAAATTGTTTATTTATTTTTAATATGACTACAAAAACGACGTCACAAAGACTACAGTAACAATAAACAACAACAAATTGTTTATTTATTTTTAATATGACTACACAAACGACGTCACAAAGACTACAGTAACAACAAATTGTTTAGTCTTTGTGACATTATTCTGTGTTAAATATTTTTTTGATTGGTTGAATTTTTTTGGTTTTTATAAATATGTGAAAAAAGATTAGAATCTTTTCAAAAATCTTACCCGCATCTTTAAAAAATAAAAACGTGCAATAAAAATTTTACACTTCATTCATATAAAAAACATGAATTAAGATTATTATTAACTATTTAATCATTATTTGGAGGATAAAAAAAATGTGGCCTAAAAGTTAGGCGTCGACATTATTATTCCGCAGGTTGGTCTGTGCTTGTAATCCAACGTGATCATCAGAACAGTTTTACCATGAGCTTGTGTGGCGAAACGGTCTAACCTATTTTGGCTTGTTCTTAAACTGTATTATACCTATTTCATTACATTTTAATTCTGATGTTAGAGTATATTTTTATTATTTCTTATTTATATTTTATTAAGAAGAAAATATATAATTCAATTAAAATTATGGAAAATTTATGATGATAAAAATTTAAAGAATATTGTTGACAGGTTTTTTGGGTTTTTATTTGTTTCAGTTTATATGTGTTTTTTATTAGTTCTTTGTTCGTCATCATATTTTATATTATATTGAAAAGAAGAGTTTGTCATAATTATTGTGGTTCTTAACAGTATTTTTTAGTGGTATTTTATCAATTTAGCCTTAGCAATCTAGTAGTTATTGTTAGATTACCATTTTGAAAATGCAAGACAATAGAATTGGCAATGTCTTGAGTTTATTCTAAAAGTAGTGCACAATGTCAATCCTTTGTTCATTATGTTGTATTAACACTTCATAATTTTGACAATGCATCTAAATGGCTTGAAAGTTTTACCATAGTAGGGTAATTTGTTAGGAGAATCCTCTCTAAAAGAATGCTAACAAATTAGTTCAGTTCCACATGAACCCAGTATATAGCCCATTTGGAAACTATTCAAAACTTCACCCAAAATCAAAAATTTTAACCTTTTTAATTAAAATTTGTGAATTTTGTTTTCTCATATGGTCATTAGCATATTTGTAATTTTTTATTGCTCTTTTCCCCTTAGACTTGAAACATTAATCTCTTTGAGGAGAATGCAGTCTAGGATCTAGTCTAGGTAGACTTTCCTAGTCTCCCTACCTTTGTGACATTTCGCATTAAGGTTGAATTGTCTAAGAACATCAAAGGCTCTATTAGCATATATATATAAACAATGTTACACCCAAAATTCATGTACCTAAACATACCCAACAATTGTTACAAGTCTCAACCCTCTAAGAATAAAATCAGTGATTATCCTCTTGTCACCCAACACCCCAAGCCTTGTAGATATGGTCCTCTTTAAAAATGAGGATGCCTAGACCATAGTAGGTAGCAAGAAAAATAACCACAATAATGGAGCAAAGGGTCCAATTTATGGCAAGACTCAAAATCAATCCATTGGTCCATAGATTTCAAAGCCTATTAATAAAGAGGATGATATTTTCACTTCATGTCCCATTGTGGAATCCTCCAAAGAAGGAAGAAAGCCTCAATTCCATATAACTATATGTATTTCCAATGTTCAATCTTCTCATTTAACTACTATATAAACATCTCCAATTTATGTAGCATCTCCTCGATTGACCATTAGAAGATCTTGCAATATTCCTAGTCATAATGTGGAAGGATAATATGAGCTAGGAAAACCACAACCTCATGGCCCAATAATCTTGATGTAGTTAGGAAGTTTTAGATTATTTTAAAGACTCACAAAGGAAGATTTCTAAAGAAATTGTTATAAAGCTCTTGATAAGATTGATAGTGATAATATGTTGCTTGATTCCCATCTCCTATGAATTTTATTTCATGGAACATTTGGGATTTAAAATATGACTTAAACTAAAGTATATCATGCACTATACTTGTCAAAAGTTTTCCAATCTCAAAATTATTTATTTACAAGAATTGAAGATATCATTTTTTTTAATTAATTTGTTTGTTGTGTTATATGGTCATTTAGTTATTTTTTGTAGCAATAATGAGCTAGGTTGTGGTGGATTTGCTAATTAATTTTGATTCACTCTACTTGTATTTGTCATTGCTCTTAATTTTTAGATACACTTAGATAAGAACACACTCTATTTTACCATTTCCTACATGCTAATTGTCTATTGAACATAGGAGCTTGACCATTCTTGGAAATCTCCCAAATAGCCATAAGTAAATTTTTTTTATTATAGCTAAAGGTTCTTTAAGAAGATATTCAATCACACAAGTTTTTACACATATCTTTATATGTCCTTGTTATTTCATTATTTTCATGTGAACAGATTGGTTAAATCTTGTTATTTTTATTTATGTTATTAACTAGTGATGTACCTAATAGTGCTAATTTCATTTGTGTGCATATTGGGCATGTTTCTTGAGGGAAATATGATAATCAGGTAGCTCCTATCATAAAAACTATAACTTAAGATGATTAGATATTTGTGCTACACTATGGAATCCCTCACATAGACCTCTGGATGTCATGTCTAGGTTTTTCTCTACTTTGCATTTATAGTTCTACTCTTAACTCAATAAAACTATGAATTTATATTATATAAACTATTGATACTTTTCTTTATTGAATGTTAAAAACTATACTTTCTCCAAAGTAAAATACATTAGGATTAGTTAGAATAATATGCTCTTTCTATTAGATTAGTAGTGTATTAGCTTCTCCCTTAAAAAGAACTAATTGGCCCTATTGTAGTGTTCAATGTGATCATTTGATGGAGATGACTAATTTATCTTTATTGAGTCAAATTTCATACACTACAATTATATCAGGCTCTTCTAAGATTTGAAGTTTATGTGTGACAATATTAATACTTCATCAACTATTTGTAGATGAAATAATTTCTTCTAAAAGTATAGTGTTTTCATTATGCCCATCTTGAATATTTAACATAAAGTCTACCAAGCCTTCCTTGAGGTTTTTATACTAGTTACATGCAATGGTCATGAATCCTTCAAGTTGAGCAATATGATTGCTAATGCTTTTCTATCTCTCTACTCCTACATAGTTGTTTCCTCTCCATTAATAAGTCTCAATTCAATCCCAACAAATGTTTTCCATAGATCTACTCCCATGAGAAACATGTTCATTTTCACCTTTTACATATGAAAGTTTTCTCCATTGAACTTCTGCACCATCTTGATTTGTTCACCTATTTCACTAGCTATTCCTAACAATATGAATCTACCCAGTTTAAAGATAACCTTTGTTTTAGAATTGTGGACTTCTCAATCCATGGTCTATCCCTTAAACACTCACTGCATTGCAAACTTAGGTTTGATGTCATATTTAAAATGACCTCGCATATTAGTGACAAAGAATGCAAATAGAGAAGAGTATAATAGAGTAAATTGATAAAAATAAAGATTGTATGTTTATTTAATATGACTTGCTACATATATAAAAGAGAGGTATATAAAAACATGCTCTACTCATCATGCAATAGATTAGAAATTTATTAACTAAAACAAGATTCCACAAATTAGAACTTCCGCATGATTGAAAATATCACCTCTAATGCTTGAAACATGATTGAACAAATTATCTCTAATTAAACATCTATTAACTAAGTCTCTAGCTAATGTATTCTATCATTAATAACAAATACAACATCAACAATAGATAATTAACCTTATATACTACTTTTGGAATGAATAGAGATCATTAAAAAAAAACACAGTAAATATGATTTTTCTTTCTTGAAATGAGTTAAAAATGTACAAATTTCATTGCCAGATATACTGAAAGGGACAGTATACATGCAGTCCAAGTTACTCGGAATGAAGCTTCACCTAAGTTCACATTTGGAATTAACGACTTCTTCTGGGGCTGTAAACCCTCTGATAACTAATTCTAGCAGCTAATTTAGCAGTTTTAATCCCTCTTTCCTCAATACACTCGTAAGAGACGTGCATCACAATTTAGCTGAACATTTGACAACAACATATTTTCCACTTGCCTTGAACAACCGATAAAATTAGAATTAAGAAAGATATAAATGATAATTTTGAGGCTTTAGTCAAGTGATAGTTAAACGACTTAATTGCGTGTGCAAAATAACAAAAAATGAGTCCAATTAAACAGCATATGAGAAATGCATTCATTACTAAGTCATTTATCATGTTATTTAACAGTCAAACAGGCCTCAAAATTTATCTTTCATTATTGATTATGTAAATGCAATTTAAGAATAGTTGGATAAAAGTCACTTAACATTTTTTGATGAATAACAATGAACAAATATCGATCATGACTGATTTTTCACATGACCAAGTTCCAAAGGTTAACCTCCCATTCCCAACCATTTCTTTTCTAAAGTATAGAATTGTTCTATATTGAACCTCATCCTAGTTATTTCATGTTAATGAATAAACAATCAATAATTTCTCTTCTACTTCTGAGTTCTAAGACAAAACTTGTGAATATAGTGACAAGTTATTCAATAACCTACTTTGAGAGGTGGTGATGTCTGTTGAAGTTGTTTTTGAGTGTAATATTGCCTCATGGATTAAGACCTCAACTCACTAAATGAGCAGAGCCAGTCATATTACAGTTGAATGTGATCTTGAAATTTTTCTACTGTTAGCAAAAGAAGAAGATTTTCAAGAGTTTGGATGTTATTATTAATGAAGTTGTCATAAGAGCAGGGCTTCCATTGGCTAATGGAATTCTATTTGTAACAATGGAGCTACCCAGACTTCATGGACATCATTTATTTCAACTCTAAAGCCACTAAACAAAGCTAGACATAGGCAAAAGCAACAAATAGGATGACATTCCTGAAACAAATTATGGGTTCACACTGAAATGAGGCGGGGAAAGGTTACGATTTGAGATAAGTAAGATTTTTTATGATATATCATTGTGTGACATTAATGTTGGTGTGAATAAGTCTTGTACCTAGTTTATTCCTTTATTAGGGACTTAGGGGACTTAATTCACATGTTAAGTTTACTTAGGATATTAGTTGTATCTTCTAGAAGTCTTAGTTGTCTTATCTAGACTTTACACTTTCTTGGGTAGTTATGAGTTAGTTGTATCATGTGATAGGATTAAGACACTTGTCATGATCTTGTCTTATCCTATCTCTCATCCTTGCCTTTATAATCAAGGCATCTCTAGCATATTTTGCATTGTATTGTATTGTATTGCATTGATCATATTGTATCATATTGCAATCCTTGCTTGGTGGGATAGCATCTTCCATTGTTGCTTCTCTCTATCTCTTGGGGAGGTTCTTTGGTGTTGTAGATTAAATATCTTGGGTTGATCACTTCAACATGGTATCAGAGCTTTGAATCTGGCAAGCCCCTTCCATTACTTTATTAGAGAGTTTCAATTAATTTCTATTGTGATTTGACTTTCTTGTATCCTATATTGCATGTATGCATTTTTGGTGAGATCTAGTGATTGCAGCACTTTTGACTATAGTGGCAGTATTTTAGGCTGACCCGTTGCATCCAGGAGGCTCAAAAAAGTCAAATTTGGCTTTTGTTTCACTCAATTTCATCACCATTTGTAACTTTGGAAAAGAAGGGTTTGGAGCTCAGATCTGGTCAACAGCTTTTTACAAGAGCATTTTGGGAAAAAAATAAGTCTACCATTGTGTCTAGGTGGCCGTTTTTTATTCTTTTGATATATAATTTGCCTATATTAGGTAAAAGTTGATTTTGGGGCAAAAAAATTTTACCCGACGAGTTGTATGGCCCTCCAGATCGAAGGTACGCAGTCGTCATTAAAAAAAAAAATTCACTGCACTTATAGTTCCATCGATATTTTATCTTTTGAAAAATTTCAAAAAAATTAAAAAATATATATAAGTGCTTTTTAAGCGCTTTTCATATATAAGGTGGTCAGTTTTTTCAAAAGTTGCAGACTATTGTATGCGGACTATTCACAGTCGGCAACGGCTCTAAGTCGAGGCTTTCATAATCGCCAGGAAGGCAATTAGCTAAACTGCTAGGAGGGCGATCAGCTAATCCACCAACCTCACTGCCAGCAGTTAGGGGGACAGTGACTACCGATGATTGTCTGCAGTTAGGGGTTAAGCCGCCAGGTGGGCAGGTAACCTTAACCATCAGATAAATCACCAACAAACTGCCACATGTAACCAGGTTTTCAGAAACCGCTAGCGATTATCTCAAACCACCGATTTTTTCTGCCAGCCCAACCATAAGTCATATTAGTCACCAAGTTCCAGCGCTTAGGGGCTGAAATTTTGTGCCCGGTTAGTCTTCATTTTTGCTCCTATTTAGCATTGAAGGTGCCTAAAATAGGTCTTTTTTTCAATTTTGCATAACTTTTCGCCATGGCATCGGCTTTTCGAAAACGAGATATCGTTGGAAATCTAGTTTGACAAAGTTTGCAGTGGTGCAAGTAATTTTTCCATATTTTAATATTTTTTTCTAGTTTTTTCAGCTTGAAGGTACAAGTGCATTTATTGTTTGTTCTTGGCGTACATTTTGCAAACGAAGTTGAAATTTGGAAAAAAAAGATTTGAAATTGCTTAGAAAATCACAAGGAATTTGTTTGTAACCTTTTTTTTCAGTTTTGGCAAGCTCTTTTTTCCAAAAATTGTAAAAATTACCATGTGTTATAAACGGTTGATTTGAGCTTGTCACTTGTAAAAATGTAAAAAAAATTCATTGTAATTTGCTGGGGGGGTTGCAAAATTAGTTTTAATACATTTTGGGGGGGTGAAAGGCACAATTTAAGTGCCACATTTTCTTCTTTTTTTTGGTGTTCATGGCGGATCTAAGGCAAATTGAACCACTCACTCCACACAATTATCATACATGGAAGCTAAAAATGACTCAATTGTTACAATCTAAGGGTCTATGGCCAATGTTAGATGCAAAAAAACTTGAATTCACAAGGGATTATGAAAAATTTGTCCATAGATGTAAAAAAGGGCTCATTGGCTTACATGTATCTGATAATTTGTTGTTTCATATTTCAGAGTGAAAAACACCTAAGAATGTTTGGGATAAACTTGAAGAATTGTATGGAAAATAAAATTAGTTCTAAGTCTTGCAACTTCAAGCATATCTACAATCACTCTCTCCAGATGCATTTCCTTCAATTCAAGATTTCCTTGCACAATTCAAGTTGATTTTTTCACACTTGAAAGGATGTGGGAAAGATAAATCTAGTGATGAATGTATCTTATTTATTTTTTCTAAGTTAAAGGGCCCTTATCAAGTGTTTTCTTCTTCTTTCTATTCAACTATGGATGCAATGGGGAAAGATTACAAAATGCCTACATTTGAGTTGTTTTGTGAGCATCTCACTAGGGAGGAGGCCAAGTTGATTCAATTGGATGCCTTACCTAATTCTAAGAATCATGCTCTAATGGCTCAATCATCCAAGGGTAAAGGAAAGAACAAGAAGCCCAAAGCAGAATAATTTTCTGGTAGTGAGAATCCCTCCAAACCGAAGCCAAAGAACAATCAGAAGTCCACTCCATCTCCTTCTCCTTCTACCTCTGGAGATTCTTCTTCCAAGTCCAACAAAAAGAAAGGAGATCCTTGTTCATTTTGTGACAAAACTGGGCATGATGCAACTCGTTGTTTTAAGAGATTGGAAGCCATGGAGGAAGCTATGAAGAAGCACAACATTTTAGTGGTTAAGCTTTCTTCCATGGGCAAAGGGCAAGCTCTTTCAGCATGGGCCATTCATTCATATTTAGACAGTTGGATTCTTGATTCAAGTGCTTCACATCACATGACCAATTCATGTGATCTTCTTGATTCCATTGTTCACACTTCTACTTCTCATATTGCAGTTGGGAACTCTTCATAGATTCTAGTTTTGGGGACAGGCTCTGTTTAGATGCTAGATGGGTGCATTGAGGATGTTCTTCTTGTTCATGATATTTCAGTGAATCTACTTTTCATATATTAGATTTGTCATTCTGGAGATGGGAAGGCAGTTGAGTTTACTCCACAGAATGTGACTGTTAGACAGTTGTAGGATCCTGAGAAGGTTGTTGCTACAAGGATAGTTGATCATGAGAACCATTTGCATCTATTTGATGGCTTTGAGTCTTCATCGGGTTCATGTTTTGTTGCTCATGTTGATTCAATAAGCAAGCTTTGGCATGAGAGATTTGGGCACTTGAACTATAGATATCTTCAGCAGATGCAAGCACATAACTTAGTGTTTGGAAAAGATCACTTGAATAGATGGTGTTTGTCACTGAGGTTGTGTTCTTGGCAAGCAACATCAAGATCCTTTTCCTAAGGGTCAAGCTACTTGTACAACCACACCCATTGAGTTGGTCCATAGTGATCTCATGTCATTCCCAACTTCTTCTTTTTCAGGGGCTAAGTATGTGCTCACATTCATTGATGATTTTTCCCACCGGATATGGGTCTATTTTCTAAAGCTTAAGAGTGAAGTCCTCACCAACTTCAAGACCTTCAAAACATTTGTGGAGAAGCAGTCAATTTTTTCTCTTCAATAGATATGCACAGATAATGGGGGGAGTATGTTAATTAGGCATTTCAAGTTTTTTGCAGTGAGCATGGTATTCTTCATCAGCACATAATTCCTTACACTCCTCAACAGAATGGTGTGGCAGAGAGAAAGAACAAGACTCTCAGGGAAATGGCCAATTGTATGATTCAGTCTAGGTCCATGGCACCAACATTTTGGGTTGAAGCTGTCAATTGTGCCAACTATATTAAGAACCGTATGCCCCATAAGGCAGTGCAGAATATGACCCCTGAGGAGGCTTGGTCTCATTGCAAGCCTAACTTATCCTTCTTCATAGTATTTGGTAGTGAGGCTTGGGCATTCATTCTAAATGGTCGGTGTAAATCCATGGAGAAGAAGAGTCAACGGTACATCTTTGTTGGCTATTGTGAGGATGTGAAGGCATACAGATTGTTTGATCCTGACACGCAAGAGGTTCATTTTCAATGTGATGTTCAGTTTGATGAGACCTTCACTCATTCAGATCCTCCTTCAACTTCTTCATCACAACCTACTCAATCTTCTTCAGTTGATGATACTTTGCTACTTGAGGAATATTTTGATGATGGTCTTGATGCACCTCCTCCTCAGTCAACAACTAGGCCATGATGGGCTTGAGTTACTCTTGAGGAGGCTGGTCCTCTTGTTGGTGATCCCACAGACACTCGCCGCACTCATTCTCAGACTTCAGGAATCAGTCTTTTAAGTCATGTTGTTTCAAATGATCCTCAAAAAATTTTAGATGCTTCAGGTTTCCAGAGTGGGATAGTGCTATGGCTGATGAGTATTCTTCTTTGATGAAGAATCATACTTGGGATTTTGTGCCTCTTCCTAAGGGAAGAAATTTGGTTTGGTGCAAGTGGGTGTATCATACCAAGTATGCAGTAGATGGTTCCATTAACAAGTACAAGGCTCGTCTTGTTGCAAAGGGTTTTTCTCAAGTTGAAGGGATTGACTATTCTGAGACCTTTTCTCTTGTTGCCAAGATGGATTCTATTCACCTTGTCCTTGCTATAGCTGCATCACAGGGATGGTTAGTATATCAAATGGATGTGAAGAGTGCCTTCTTGCATGGGGATCTTCATGAGGAGATCTATATGGAGCAACCACCCAATTTTATGCAGGACTCTTCACTTGTTTGCAGGCTTCGACGTTCATTGTATGGTCTCAAACAAGCCCCTCGAGCTTGGTATGAGAAGATGGATAGTTTCTTGCTTGCTTTCATCTACGCTCATTGCCATTCTAATCCCATGGTTTATACTCAGAGACATGGAGAGGATCTACTCATACTTGTGCTCTACATGGATGATTTGAATCACACAGGGAGTTCTACTTCCATGATCTTTAGAGTACACAACAAGCATTGATGGAGTGATTTGATATGACCGACCTTGGTATTTTGCATTACTTCCTTGGTCTTGAGGTTTATCAGACTTCTGAGGGGATCTTCATTTTCTAACAGAAGTATGCTCTTTATTTGCTTTAGAGATTTGGCATGGCTGATTGCAATCCTGCCCCTACTCCATTCTAGTCATGTGTTGTATTGTCTACCAGTTGCACTACTCCTACAGTTGATCCTACCTTATCTCAAAAGTTGGTTGGAAATATTTTGTACTTGACACATAGTCATCCTGATACTTCCTGTGTGGTTGGACTTGTCTCTCGCTTCTCACAGGAGTCTCATGAGAGTCATTGGAAGGCTGCCAAGCGTATCTTGAGATATATTCAGGGCACTACACATTTCGACATTCACTACACTTCAAGTGCATCTCATATTGTGGGCTTCATTGACTCAGATTGGGCTGCTGATGTCAATGATCGGAAGTCTACTTCTAGCATTGTTTTTTTCCTTGGTTCTAATCTGATTGCATGGTCATGCAAGAAGCAAACTGCTATTGCATTATCATCGACAAAGGCTGAGTATCGAGGTGCAGTGTTTACTAGTCAGGAGGTTTTGTGGCTTCGTCAGTTGATGACTGGGTATGGATTCCCTCCAACTCAGCCTACTACTCTTTGGTGTGACAATCAAAGTGTCATTCATATCTCTCACAACCTAGTGAAGCATCAGTGTACTAAGCATATTGAGATCCACATGCACTTCATTAGGTAGCTCATCCAAGATGGTGTTCTCAGCTTGGAGTATTTTCCTACAGATCAACAGGTTGTAGACATCTTCACTAAACCTTTGGCACCTCCTGCTATTCTACCTCATGATCGATAGTTTGGGGTGAAGGGAAGGTCCTTGGGAGGGTCTCTGAGAGTCCTTCCATTAAGGTTTTACCTTTCTACATCTTTCTCATTTCCTTTGGAGAGGAGTTTTCTCTCCCAACTGGTTTCCTTTTCCACTTATGAGAGTTTTTTGTTTTGTACATGGGTACCTCATCAGGCCTAGTTATCGGGACCCATCTTTTGCATGTTTTCATTGGTTTTTTCCTCCCTAAGTTGCACTTAAGGGGGGGTGTTGGTGTGAATAATTCTTGTACCTAGTTTATTCCTTTACTAGGGACTTAGGGGACTTAATTCACATGTTAAGTTTACTTAGGATATTAGTTGTATCTTCTAGAAGTTTTAGTTGTCTTATCTAGACTTTACACTTTCATGGGTAGTTATGAGTTAGTTGTCTCATGTGATAGGATTAAGACACTTGTCATGATCTTGTCTTATCCTATCTCTCATCCTTGCCTTTATAAGAAAGGCATCTCTAGCATATTTTGCATTGTATTGTATTGTATTGCATTGATCATATTGTATCATATTGCAATCCTTGTTTGGTGGAATAGCATCTTCCATTGTTGCTTCTCTCTATCTCTTGTGGAGGTTCTTTGGTGTTGCAGATTGAAGATCTTGGGTTGATCACTTCAACAATCAACCCCAATGAAAGGAAGAATTTATAGACAATTTTTTTTCGTTATCATTATAAGAAGGAATACATGGAATTGAACTAACAATTAAACAAAGGCATGAGAATCAGTATATACTTCTTAATCATCATGTCAATATATATCTTACAAATAAAAGCTTACTTCAATAACCAATAGAAGATTGTTGCCATTAATGAAGTGCACATGCCTTAAATTTTTTACAACTCATGAAGGCTCCATGTCAATGGCTTGCTCTGGATTAGTGTAGGGTGAAAAATGATCCCAACCAAAGTGGATTCAAACCCTATCCACCCCTCCACGTAGATTTTGTGGCACGTAGTGAGAGAGAGTTGTCCTTTTAGACTCGTAAGCAAAGTATAGAATATCTTCCTAGTGCCCAAATCTCAAGGTGTACCTACTAGTTGTAGACTTAAAATACCATTCCCCCTATAGTTATAAGGTTATGAGGTTATTTATATATTACCTACTTGATCTTGTTAGGAACTTTCTTCCCTACAGTCCATCAGACGGCTAAGCAAACAAGGTTACCCATCTCTAACATAGAATTCTCCTTGACTACTATCCATCTTGAGCAAGTACAACCCCTAGACACCTATCAATCTTGAGCATTAAGGTACTGCTCCTTGACTAATATCCATCTCAAGCAAGTACTACCACTAAACACCTGTCAATCTTGAGCTCACAAGTTTCACTCCTTGACTTTTGTCCATCTCAAGCAAATAATGCCCCTAGACAACTGTCAATCTCGAGCAAGAAAGTACCGCTCCTTGACATTTTTCCATCTCAAGCAAGTACTGCACCTAGACACCTGTCAATCTTGAGCAAGAAGGTACTACTCCTTGACTTCTCTTAGCACTATGACTGGAAGATATGTCCCTAACGCAATTAAACAGGTTCCCAACTTAGTTGTATCTATGAATGGCATTAATAGATTTTTTCTATGGTAGCATTACTTGCTCATAGACTCCTCTCAGTTGGAAATAAGGTAGATCTTCACCCCATGATAGTTTATGGCTGATACCCTACTTATATTTAATCCCTTAATATACATTTCCAGACAAGGATCCGTAGGCAACATAGTTTCTCATATCATAACAATATTTTTCTACTTGATCACATAAGACTGTCTTAGCAACCAACAACCATATCAAAAACTAACCAAGTGGTTAACTATGACAGTCTTGGAAGCCAACATTACATGGCATAAATTAAACATGTGATTAACTATGGTTGTCCTAGCAACCAACAAAACATATCAAAATTTAAGATCTAGACCTAGTAGCCAACAATGCAATATGATGATAAGAAGATTTAGCATTCTTTAAGAGCATGGATGATAGTAATATAGGTATATAATTCCTAATTTATTGAGTAGTAGCATATCCTCTCAATATGCCCGTCCTTCCTTCTTCTTGCATATGAAATTACAGAAAAATGGCAGTTTAGAGGTGGAATTGATTGCATAGCTAGCAACTGTGGACCTGATTCAGTGAGCAACATCTATCACTTCTTTCATAACTTCATTTAAATATTCATGGTTTCTACACTAAATATTTTTGTTATTTTGTTTCTTACTTCTAATGCTAATAAATATATGAATGGTTTTGGTAGTAGCTAATGACCCCCTTTTTTTACACGAATTTCTTGATTACAATGATGATAGCTATTATGGTTAATTAAGTAAAGCAATAAATGTTTAAATTAAATTTTTTAATGAACTCTAACTGGTATGAAGAGTGATCAAGAGTAGTTTTTCTAACAGTAAGGCTCCAAATAACATTGTTGTGAGACCACCCATTCTCAAACTCATTTATTCATGGCACCCATATTTAGGCAGCATAGAACTAAGGTTAAAGAACCAAAGATTATGGCATAGACAGTGTTATCACATTTTAGTTATAGCCAGGTTATGAATTTTGGGATTTGAAGAGTATGATTTACCACTTGTAGTGTTGAAGCAAAGGTTTGATATGCTAGTCAAAATAAGTTTCAAAGAGACTCTAGTAATTGGAGTTTTGAGTTATCCTAAAAAATCTCTATTCACAGTACAATCTTTCCTAGACTTGCATTGTACTCCAATATGAGCAGAGAATGAACGAGTATGATCTAGAAAATAAGGCTAAATCTAATTCTTAGGTTGCAAAGTCAAAATTTCAAAGAAAACCTCAAACTATAACCCTCATTTATGGAGTATTATTATTAACAATAAAATAAAATAGTTTATAGAAAGACAAGCAGAAGAAATATGAGTTTTTTGTAATATTAAGACCATCCGTAGCTTTTCTCAAATGAATCCAAGCCAAAAATAAGATTTTATTATGAACTTTGTATTTTAATCAGAATCTATGGCTGGGAAGACGATTCAAAACCTAAGATTGAATCGTCCAAGTGTAAGGCATATGAAATAGCACTAAAAAAGTTACCCTAGCTACCTTTGGCTTCCCAGATCTACTCAGCTACCTTTCACCTCCTCTCTTTACTCCTTCACAAGCTTTTGGGGTGCTTTTTTTTCAAGTCTGCAAGGGATTATAAAGGAAAGCACATTTTTTCTTGCACATGCTGCAAACTGAGCCTAGAACTGGGGTGCCATTCCCTTTAATGGTACAACCTCCCTTCCTCCTCTCTTCCATGCTTTCTTCCATACCTAATAAATTTGATATTTTCCTATTGTGGGTGGAGAGCTTTGCCATAATGGAATTTCCTATTCAAATTCCCTCTATTTCATTTTGTTTTGTTTTGTTGAACTCTACTTCAATCACGAGAAATTGATAAATGGACTTTATTTAGTTGCTCCAAATTATATGGTGCCTTAATAGTGATATAATTTGATTACTTAATTTTCTTTTATTTAAATACTTCATGGACTTACATTTTATGATTTATTATTTATTTACTTATTCTAATCTTTATTTATTTATTATTATTAATAATATATATATATTTAATTTGTTTATCTATTACTATTCCTTAATAAATTATAACATTATTTGATGTTTTTAATTGATCCAAATGAATCAAACTATTTGATGTCTTCATCTAGCTGGAACAGATAGCTATGGAAATTTAATAGACAACTAAGGTCCTAGGCTTAAATGAACTTCAAGTTGTCAGAAATTACTAGCAAGGTCTTGGCACTAGAATGAAATTACCAATTGATTGTCTCTCATCCCACTAAACCACAAAATCCACCTCATCATGCACCCCGAGTCCTGCAACCAATGAAAAACCTCACACAAGTCCAACAACCAAGTTATTAGTCTGAGTCAGCTTAGACAATTGAATGCATCAAATTTAAAATAACACAATAATATTAATAACCACATTCGTTAATGTTAACATCAAGGTTCACAATTAAAACACACACACACACACACACACATATATATGTCTACATAGTAAAATATGAAAATCCACCCCTAGTCCAAATTACATCAGGTCTAGGGGTCATACAAAAGGTTTAGTAAGGTATCTAGGGGATATGACACATTGTTATTGAAATTAGATATGTAGTGGTTAAAAAAACTATCTAGAGCTTATATTTCTATTATCAAATATTTTAGAAAAAAGAAGAAAGAAGTAAAAAAAGAAGAAGTTCATATCAAGATATTCTCAAGAGATTTTGTATTTCTCTTCTTGATAAGTGTTATATTTGTAATTGTAAAACTTGTATATAACTTACTAGTAATAAAAATAATTATTGCACTTTATTTAATAAAAAAAATGTATAAGAACAAAAAGTAAATAGAAAATCCTTTCCTTCTTTACCCCTTGCCTCCTCTCTCTCTGTCACACACACACACACACACAAACACACCTCTACTTCCCTCCCCTCTTTACGTCCTACCCTATCTATCTCCTTATTATTTTCACTTGTAGACATCATTTCATCCATGAATATATTTCATTTATTTCATGTCATCCTAGAACTATAACACTCAAGACATTCATTACTAAAGTTACCTTGGTTTGAGTGGAGGACTATCATAAAAATATGTCATTCATGTTGGTGTGTAGCAGCATACCCTTCTACTAAATCATTATTCATGGTTTAGCCTTTCAGCCCTAGGGTATTTGATTTAGGGCTTAGGATTTATGATGGATGGTTGAACATTGAGGGTTTAGGGATTAATGTTAGGTTTTAGGGTATTAATGTTTAATGGAATGTTTAGGGATTAATGTTAGGTTTTAGGGTTTGGTGTTTCGGTCCTACAATTTAGGGATTAAAATTAGTAATTCTAGGTTTTAGGGTTTGGTGTTTATAGTTTAGGGAATACAGTTTAGGTATTAATGTTTAATTTTATGTCTAGGGCTTAATGTTAGTTTTAGGGTTTGGTGTTTAGGGCCTACAATTTAGGGATTAAAATTATTAATGTTAGGTTTTAAGGTTTGGTGCTTACGATTTAGGGCCTATGGTTTAGGTTATTGATTTTTTATGTTAGGTTTAGGGATTAATGTTAAGGTTTAGGGTTTGGTGTTTACAATTTAGGGTATTCGATTTAGGGTATCAATTTTAATGTTAAGTTTAGGGATTAATGTTAGTTTTTAGGGTTTGATGTTTAGGGCCTATATTTTAGGGATTAAAATTATTAATGTTAGGTTCTAGGGTTTGCTTTTTACAATTTAGGGTATTTAGTTTAGGGCCTACAATTTAGCACTCACGGTTTACAATTGATGATGGAGAGTTTAGGCTATCACCTACCTCTCTCTCTCACTCTCTTCTTTTCTCTATGTCACCTCCCTATCTTTATCCCTTCACTACCTTTCCCTCACTCCCCCCCTATGTCTCTATCTCTATCACTCCTTCACTCTCTCCTCCTACCTACTTACCTATCTCTATCACTCACTCTCCTGTTATATCTATATCTATATTTCTTTGTGTGTGTGTTTCTCTTCCTCATTCCCTCCCTTCCTTCATTCCTCCTCTTATTCTATCTTTATCTCTTATATTTTTCTTTAATTGACCTCGCCTCTTCATGCTAGAATTGGACTCCATGCAAGTGAAAGAACAAGTGCATTATAATGTGCTCACATTTTACTAAACCATAAGGAACAGTAAAAAATACATGGATTCCCTATGATGTAGCATCCACATGTTGTATTGTTCTTTGTATTATATGCATTATAATCTAACAAATAAATGTTTTTCCATGGTGTTGAGGAAATATCCTAATTGAATTGATTGCATATTCCACCACCTTTTTTGCTTAATCAATGTAGAAGAAGTAAATTGTGTATTTAGGAAAATTTTGGTTTTATGAACTAATATTTTCATGTTTAATGTTGGAATGTTAATTATCATGTGTTTTGTTTGAATTTGATAATATAGAATAATTTTTTTCATATTTTTTACTATTTCTATTATATTGATATAGAATTAAACATTAAATATCAAATAAATTGCTAAAAGGTTATAATTTTGAAGGTGTGGGAAACCAAAAATGAAGCAAGTATAATTGTGCAAATTGGTCAAATCCATTCTTGAAGTTTAAGGTGCATTTTCTTTGTCATTCTATGTTCTCTATGTCTTTATATTAACCCTTGATGATTGTCACATATTCTTTATAGTGCATCAATTGTTGGTCATATTTGAATATCTTTGGATGAAAAAATTTATGTTTTACAATAAATTTTTGAGTTTCTTTGTTATGCATCAAGTAAACATACTTCTTCATTATATAAATTTAGTTACATTAGGTCATGTCTTGACCTCTCATGCACAATATTGTATCCTTTATTTGTTCTAAGTGTTACTTGAACAAGTGAACATCCTTAACAAAATAAATACCCTATTTCATAAATTTCCCCTTTTTCAATTCTTCATGTTTTCTCTATGGTTCGTTAATATACTTACACAATTATTAGGTGAACCATGGACTTTCTAGCTCTTCTATGGTTTTTCACCTAAAAGGAGAAAGAAGGGCCAAAATTCTAGCTAGGTTCATTCACATTATGTAATGTATGATTCTTATATGACTAAATGAGAAGATCTAAGTGTAACTAATTAATAAGATTGATTGATTAAAGAATGAAAACTAAAGGAAAACTTGTTTGAAAACACATTGTGTTGTGCATAAATGAACTAGAAATGCATGTAAAACTAAACATAATTGAATGAAACTTGAAGTGTGCACCTAAAAGCTTGAAGGAGACTGGAAATTTCTTTTGAAACACTATTAATGCCTAGTTTCAAGCCTGGTGGGACTCATTCACCATTCTGGGCGAATTAGTCCTAGTTCTACAAAACTGAGTCGAGACCTGTTTCTAACAAAAGGGTATCTAAAAATGCATAAAACACAAAACTGACCTTGGAGTGGGACTCATTCACCACCCATGGTGAATGAGTCCACTTTGAATTTCTAAATTTTGAAAAATTGAATCTGGAGTTTTCAATCTACACTTTAACTTCCTACTGGTGTTCGCTTCTGAAACTCTAATTTACGAGTCTGAAAATGGATTTTTGTTGATATTTTGATTTGTTGAATGAGGAGAAGACTTTAGTAACCTTGAAATTTTATCTTCAATTATTTCCAAGCTTCCAAGATTCCTAAATCTACAAACACACAATGCAAGAGAGAGAAAATTTGAATTTTAGGGCATGGGGGTTTGCCTTAGTCAAACCCCTTTTAGGTAATTAAACCAAAATAGAGAAATAATGTAATGAAACATGCAATAATGGAGTTGATTACCTTTCCATGATGTTTGATCTTGAAAGTATGCAGCAAAACATTAAGAATATTGCCTTGAATGTCTAAAACTTGATGCCTTAATGCCTTGAAATGATAAAACCCTAAGTTACTTGACTTGAAAGAGAAGATTGGTGGATGAATAATGAAGAATGAATGATAACAAATTAGGACATGTGAAATGAGGATAAAAATACATATTTATACAATCTTTTTCCTTAGTAACCCATTGATACCTCATCACATGCCGACATCAATTGATTTTAAATAAAAAAATTGAAAGGAAATTTAAAATATTTTGAATTTGGAGCCAAGGGGGAATCATTCGCCACCCATGGAAAATGGGTCCCACCTCAAGCTTAAAGGTGGGTGTCAGGAATTAATTTATATTTAATGTTATTTGTCAGGTTTACATTAAAAAATGCACTTAATTAAGCCTTATAAGGGCATAAAGGGGTGAAATAAAGCATAATAAAGGTGTAAATAGTGAAATCAAGCCTAGAAAAGTGTGAAATCTTGTTACAACACTTAAAAATAGGACTTGATGAGTAAAAAGGAATATTTAGATGAATTATAATAAAAAGAGTCTAGAATAGTGTAGAAATGTGTTACAACACCTTCACAAGACGTCACTATTTGAATTCTAAAGAATTAAATGTGAATGTTCTAGCCACATTACATCAGTGAATCAAAGCAAAATAGACCAAACATCAAGAGGACAGGCCCAAAAGACCATGAAAATGACAAGTGGCCATTTTTCTATGGTGCATTAGGTAAGTGTTAAAATGATTTAATCTATATCAAGGTATATGATTTAATTTCAATAATGGTTTCAACACTTTTATCTTATAATCTATTTTTTTCAACTAAGGCCTTAAATTCCTTAAACTTGGTGAAAACTTCAAATTTTGAATGCATAAAATAAATCCAAGTTTATCTTGAAATATCATCAATGAAAGAGACATAATACTAATATTTACCCAAAGAATCAATATCTACTAGTCCACATAAATCTGAATGAATAATTTCTAATATTCTCTTTTCCTTATTAGTTCCATTAGAAAATGACGATCTATTTTGTTTTACAAACACATAATATTCACAAAACTCAATTTACCAACAAAATAATCAAAAATACCATCAACCAATTTTTTTTAAAATAGTCTTAAGTCCGTTTTCACCTCTAGATGTGACCCAATCTATGGTGCCACAACATACGCACATTTTTATTGTTAGTTACATTGGCAGAGTTACTTAAAGTAGAGGCGTTTAGCCTAAAAAAATTCCCTACCTAACATCCTTTAGCTATCACCAAACTCCATCTCACAAACCTACAACCAAATTTATCAAATGTCACATGCATTCCAAAATCATTCAACATGACATTGGAAATAAATTTCTTGCAAGTCCTAGAATATGCAAAACATTATCAAAATTTTGAATCCCCCTAGATCACAAAAACACAATTTTACCTATCCCTTACAAACAATCCTCTTTGTGATATTTTTACCAAGGAAAAAATCTCCCCCATCATATTCTTTTTAATTATAAAACCACTCCTTATGAGGATTCATATGGTAGGAGAAACCTAAATCAATAAGCCAAGCATCAACATTAATAGTGTTATTTGAAATAAAAAAGAATCATAATCATCATCAAAGGAATTTTCCATGGAGGAATCAAATTTATTTTTCTTATTCCTACATTCCATATTCACATGCCCTTTGTGAAGCAATTTTGCATTAATCTTCTTTTGATTTTCAAATTTTATACATTTTTTGGCTTCTTGATGAATCTGCATTTAAAAAAAGTTGTTTTGAAAGGAATGCAATGCACCACACGGTGGTTGTGCAGCTTTTGTTTATCGCCTTCCTTTTGGGAGAAATTTTGTGCATGTGTCAGCTTGGTGGGGATTTTCTCTAAGGCCATTTTCATAAATCCAATATTCCCCACCCGTTCGACACGTCATCTCTTCGCTTTGGGTGGGTCACACTTTAAAGGAGCAGTCTCTTTTGGACTTTTTCATAGCATCTTGGGTCTTCCTTTTTTTCAAGTATGAACCTTCAAGTCGGCGTCGTCAATCTATGTGATTGGTCAATTAGAATTTTCTAGGTTTTTTTCTAGGATCCGATTATTTTCAGATGGAAACCTTTGCTAAATATCTAAATGACATTAATGAGGCAGTTGGGAATTAATGAGAAAATATTGTCGCGATCTAATCAAAGATCTACGATCGGATTGTGAGCTATTAGATGCAGGCATCTGATAATATTTACTTCTGGAATGTTGGTAGTGTTTCTCTCTTATCAGCTATAAATAGGAGGCAACAATACTAGGAATGAGTTCTTTTTTTTGAAAAAGGAAGGTCTTTTAGTTTTCCTTAGTTATAGAAGTACTTTTAGAAGTTTAAATTTTGCATAACACTACTTTTCTCTGGAATGTTATATTGTTTTAACTCAAACTATTATCGGATTGGCATCTGACCTTTGTTTTTAAGTTCATTTGATATTTTCAAAGTATAATCTATTTGGAAGAAATGTTGAAACTGTGCATGTTATGGCCTTTGTCAAGTTCCTTCTGTATGTTTTTGTTCAAGGTCGGATTACAATCTGACCTTTGTTTTTGTGCATGTTATGGCCTTTGTTGAGCTTAATTCAAGTAGTTTGAGTAGTTGATTTCCATGTTGTAGGCTTATATGATATAGTAATAACCTGTGGGAATTGGATTTTGTCCCTTGAACTTCTCTATTTTCTTTAAGGGTTATTAATTTTTCATATTATGTTGTAATAGGAGGAAGGGTTTATGCAATTTCTAAATTTTTTTTGTTAATTTTTGGAACTTTTATGCTTGATCAGACCTTAATGAACACTTCCCATAGGGAGATCTGAAATACTGCACTGTGCTTGTATTTAGCCTTCCCACTCATTGAATTTTCCATAAGGATGTCAAAGAGGCACAAGCTTTGATGATCAACAGTTCTTTTTCTAGCATGCCTAGTGGGCCTCAAAGTTTTTTGAACATGTGATTGGAAGTCTAAAATATTTCTTAAATCAATCCAAGGAAAGATGTTGGAAATTTCATGCCCATAATCCAAACAAGAGCATCCTCAAGAGGCCATTTTCAGTACTCCCAATTACCCACCTTGGTATCTAGGAGAAGAAGAATTATCTAGGTTTTGTATCACCTGTAAGGAATAATAGAGTGAGAAGTGAGAGCCCAAGATCTAGAGCCTTATCTACTCCACCTGGAGGCCAATTTTTCCAAATAAGAATACCAGTATACCTTATTCATAGGAATTTGTTCTCCATGGCTCACATAGCTACCCCTACTCCTAGAAATTTTGTAACCTAGGATAGTGGTAGTCCACTACAACCACCTATGCCCCAAGATGTATGACCTACCATACCCACTAATTCCCTCAAAGCTATTCCAAAATTCTCCAGAGAAGACTTCAAAACCCCCTCCGAACACCTCCAAGATATAGTGGAGGTATGTAGGGCACATAACATAGCAGAAGAAAATATTGCTCTTAGGCTGTTGGTTGCCTCATTCAAAGGATAAGCTCAAGATTGGTATCGATTTTTGGCTTCCGGTTCTATCCGCTCCTAGGATCAACTCAGAGAAAGGTTGTTTGAACATTGATTCTCAGAGAAGGGAGATCGATCTTCGTTACTACATCAATTAATTACTATCAAAGAGCCCCGCAAGAGGCCATGAGTGACTTCAACAACAGGTTTCATAAAACCTAACAAAGAATCCTTGTAATTTCCTAACCCCTAGCTGTGATGGAATTTATGTTCTACCTAAAGGCTTTCAATTTAGACATCGCAGTTATGATAACCTCTATGGGAGGGGATATCTTACCCGACGCATATGATTTGGTTGTGCATATGAAGAATAGTTTGATCAATGTTGGAAATCTCCCACCACAACCTCTAATTCTTGTATTAATAGAAATATCTAGTGGTCCTTGAGAAGAAGCTGCTCCAAGTACTTCTACTCCATAAGTGGTGACATCGGCCACACCGCAATCCATGTACATGTACCCCTCCGCGCAACCGAGCACGTCGGGCTCTTTTGCTCTGGCAGCGGACATCAATGATATGAAGAGTCTCATGTGGTCTTTTTCTAACAAGTTAGTTCTCATCAAAAAAAAGCAAGCGACACCTCTAAAGCAAGCCACTCAAACCTATCAGGGGGGAAGGCCATCCTATCAATAGAACACGTACCAATGACCCTCAAGAGGAGGAGGTCAATAAATTGTGTCTGCAAACCAGATAGTTTTGGTCGCTATGCCGCTACAGACAATCAAGGACAACTAGAGTAAAGAGTTAATCCCTAGCTAGAAAAACCTAGAGGAAGATGAAAACGTATGGGGCTTCCCATGCAGTGATAGCCACATGCCCAGAAATTGTCCAAGGGGAAATATGCAATAAAAGATAATGGAACAAAGAAATAAGGGAATACTTCCGAATGTGGAAGAATATGAGTCCCATGAAATGGAAAATTCCCACTCTAGAGAACAAATGAAAGGAATGTATTTAGAACAAGAACTAGATATTGCACTAGACCAAGCATTATTTTCATGGATGGAGGAAGAAGATGAGGTATCTGCGAATGAAGCTCTGACGACTAGTGCTCCATAAGTACAATCAGACTACAATAAAAGATCCAAAGGAAGGCTCATCGAAGAATATGTACAACAAGATTTGTTGCATCCTCAGCTATGTCAACCGCCACCATAAGAAAAGTAGGCTCCATAGGCCACTGGCTGACCTACTCAGTAGTCGCGAACTCTGCCATTGCTAGCAAAGGAGTTCGATAAAATGTTGCGCCCATTCATGACGGATCATTTTTCTCCGAAGACAAGAGAGATACCACCATTTAAGTCCAAGGTCCCACCAGTCAGAATGCTTAATGTGGTGGAACAATTGAAGAAGGAAATCGCTAACATATCTCTATGGGATGTCATATCCATTCCCAAATAAAAGGAGTTGCTTCGGGAAGAATTAAAGAAGGAAGAACAAGTACCTCAGATAGATGTAACTCCGTTGTGTGATCAAAATAAAGATAAAGAGCATGCATTGAACCCTTAATCTTTGAAATCCGCAACTTATGTAAACAACGCGGACAATGCAAAAGAGAAAGAGGTAAGCAAGGGCCAAAGCCCATGCCTTTCTTTTTAACACTTATTGTGGGAGATAAGCTTTTGCATAATAAGATGATTGATTTGGAAGCTAGTACAATGGTCATGCCAAAGCAAGCGGTCAATGCCCTGAAACTTAAGTATGAACCCTTTGAGAAGGGAATCATGCAATTAGATGGGAAGAAGGTTCCGACCGTCGGCCAGATTAAATATTTTTTTTTAACCCTCTTCTCATGTCCAAGCCAAATATTCACACAAGAAATAGTGGTGATAGACATTCCCTCAGTCTTCAAAATGTGTCTTTCAAGATATTTCACCATAAAGCTTGGAAAATATTTAGCGCTCGATTGGTCCCACCTGATATTGAGGACCAAGCATGGGGAAAAGATGAAAATACTATCTGAATCTTTGCATCCATAACACATAGTGGACAATGCAGTCCTATGCTTTGAAGCAGCACATACCTCCTTCTCACAAAGGAAGAGATATTGTGTAAAGATGCTATAAGATGAAGAATACATGAGTGATCATACTCCCGAAGAAGAGGTGCTCCTCAACCAATTCATCAACTCTAACCCATTCAGAAACTTTCATGCAATGAGACTAGGCACCTATGTGATCTTTGATGATGATCAAGTCTTTCTGAAATTGATAAAAGATCAGGAGGAATATGATGATCCGGGTGACAACTATCTATGGACCTTATATTTGATGGCTCCAAATGCAAATCTAGTTCTGGAGTAGGTGTCCAACTAGTGTCCCCGATAGGATGGGAGACCCTCAAGGCTTTTCATTTTTAGTTCCCATGCTCGAACACTGATGCGAAATATGAAGCCTTGGTTCATCTTCTATTTTTTGTAGAATGAATAGGCATGAAGAGAATGAAAGAATTTAGAGATTTAGAGTTAGTTGTGAGCCAGGTCCATCGGCAAGCAACTACAAAGAATATAAGGATGAAGTATAGATATCGGATATGGGATCTAATTTAGATTTTTGAAGCTTTTAATATGCAAGTCATTCCCCGATCTCAAAATAGTATTGCCAATTGGATGGCTTCAATTGGTTTGCAATTTGAACTAGTTTTTGATTCAACAACAAAATAGAATGCAGTACAGATCATCGTCCAACCAGAAATTCCCAAAAATGATAAAAAAAAATGGCAAGTATTTGAGGATAATATTCAGATCGGAACCTTCTTACAAAAATAAGGAAGAGCTTTCGACCATTCACAACTAGGAGTGGAATCTCCCGAAGTGCAAGTTATATAGTTAAAAGGAAATAAACTTCCTTGAGGTTTAATCTCCCTTGAAAATATTTTTGACTATGAGGATGAAAGAAATAGAAAATAGAGGTTTACCACAGACGTAAGGGGTTATGAAGAGCTTGATGTTGGAAGCAAAAAAAAAGTTAAAATTCAAAAGGGACGTTCCATAGAAGGATAAGGAAAGACTAAAGGATCTATGTTCTAGATATGACGGGGTTGTAGCCTAGACCTATGATGATCTTAGAGGGTATGATCCATACATAATTCAATATACTATTGACTTGGCCGAAGGATCATAGCTCATCCGACAAAAATAAAGGCTAGCCAATTCGAATGTCGAAGTATTAATGGAACAAGAGCTCACCAAATTAATCAAATCAAGGATCATATATGTGATTAAGCATTCCACCTGGGTGTCTAATCTGGTACCAGTTCAGAAAAAGAATGGTGATATTAGGCTTTGTTTTGATTTTAGATATTTGAAGAAAGCCTCGCAAAAAGACCACTACACTTTACCATCAATGGAGCAAATCCTGCAGACTGTGGCTGGATCGAAGATTTTTTCATTGCTCGATGTTTTCTCGAGTTATAACCAAGTATACGTAAAGGAAGGTGACCAACATAAAACAACATTTACCACTAAGTGGGGAACTTTTGCATACTCAAATATTCCTTTTAGACTTTCAAATGTTGGTGTGACTTTTCAGCAAGCAATGGATATTACTTTAGAGGATTAATCAATAGGATTATTTTAATATATCTAAATGACCTAAAGGTATTTTCAAAGTAAAAAAATGATCACTTTAACCATTTGGAGCAAGTTTTCTAGAAATATCAATGGTTTGGGATTTTTGTGAACCCCAAAAAATGTGTTTTCGGAGTGCCCCAAGGCAAGCTACTTGGTTTCATAGTATAGAAGGAGGGAATAGTGATAGATCCTGAAAGGGTGAGATCTATAATGGAGTTTCCCCTACCAGTAAATCAGAAAGGAATGCAATCTTTTCTAGGGAAGATCAACTTTGTTAGTTGGTTCATTTCAGATTTCACAGGCAACACGAGACCTATCATGTTGATGCTCAAAAAGAGCCTAATGTTCAAATAGAACCTTGAAGGCAAACCAACTTTCAAATGGATAAATGTAGCTATCAAACATTGGGTTTACCTTAAAACTTCATCAAATTACTACCCACAAGGGAATGGCTTAGCAGAGTCGCCCAACAAAAACCTAATTAGGTTAATCAAGTGCATCAAGTTAGAGCGACAAAGGGATTGGCACAAGCACCTATGAGTTGCTTTGTAGGAAGACCAGATTATTCCCAAGTAAATCCTAAAGGCCTCTCCTTATGAACTAGTATACAGAAAAGAGTTAGTTCTACCTGTTTCCATGGAGATCGCTGCCTTTGGTGCAAGGGTGCCATGTAGATCCAATTTTGCAAGTTTGATTATGCGATAGGTTTCTAGGTTTTTGATATTTTGTCATCAAATAAGGTCAATGTGGACTATTTTTAATGCTTAATTTAACTAGGGGAGTCATTTGGGTTCATTGGGTAAAATTTTGCAAAGTTTCCAAAAGTTGTCACTTAAAAAATGCAAAATTGCTAAAGTTGTAAAAAGTTGTCATTGTCAAAAGTTGCAAAAAGGTAGATTTTGGAACTCCAACAGTCAGTTATTTTAAAAGGTAGTTTTTGTAGGTTGAGGCAGTTGGTTTTGGAGGAAAAAAGCATAAATATGTGAAAAATCTTGTTTTAAAGCTCTCTTGATAGTTTGGAAGCAAAGAATCAATAAACTTCCCCCTGTTTTTGTGATTTTCTCTATAATCTTGTTATTTCCAGACCTATACAATACCGTACAAAAGAATGATTGTTCTAAAACATTTTTAATTTGTTAGAGGAATGAGTTAACTTCTATTTACTTTTGGTTTGAGCACTTTTTGTTTGATTTTTTGGGTGTTTGATTCATTTTTCTGAACCAAGTCGGAATAACCCTATTTAAGGGTTTGAGAGCTTCAAAAAGGTGAAATTGATCCATTCCATCCTCTGTAACCATTGTGACTCTATGGAATGGATCCATGGAGGTAGATTTAGGTGTATGGAGGTTTAAATTGTGTAGGAAAGTACATTTGAGGGTTTGGGTGTTATGCCCTAGATGTCTAACATATGTGTTTTCGGTGAAATTCAATGGCTAAAGGTTGATATGTCAGGAAAACCTTGTAGGAAGCAGATTTTGTTGAACTTTGGAGTATGTACAGACATAATTAATGGTGTTTGAAGTGGTGGCAAGGTGGGATAAAGCCGGAACATGGTTTTCCAATAAAACCCTCTCTAAGCCAAGTAAAATGAGGGTTTTGATTGATGACTTAATGGGTGTCTCATATTCTGGAAGTTGGTGATTTATCCTATTTGAGATCAGGTGTGGAGAAGGTTTAATCCAAGTTTTAAATTGAGAGAATGTTTTGTGGATAGTTCCTTTTTAAAAGTGGCCTAATTTGAGGTCTAGGATAGCGTAGATGCCTTGTTTGAAGAAGTTGTTCCCAAAGAGTCATGTGAGTTTTTGTGATATGTTTTTGTAGGCCGTGAGGTCTAAAAGATGCAGATCTTGTGAAGAGACAACCTTCTCTAAAATATATTTGATAAAACATCAATTCGAAGACCTACTAGGGAGGTAGGATGGAAGAGTGAAAAGGTGATAAAATATAGGGTTTTGGTGACTGAAAAGTTGATTGAAATACCTTGAATTATGATGGTTAATTGATTGTTTCACTGCTCTACATCAGCCTTGAGATTGTTAAAAGCCTTGGACATTAAAGAAAGTAGTGAAATGGAAGTAAGATTGATGGAACTCCTCAAACTTGAGGAAGACGAAGAAAAATCTTATGGAGCCATAATTGGTCGCCAACACAAAGTAAAATGATGGTTCGATAAAACGACCTCCAACCCAAATTTTAGGGAAGGGAGCTCGGTACTAAAGTATGGCGATCGCACTGTGAAACCAAGACAACATACAAAATTTGAAGCGCTATGGAAGGGACCCTTTCGTATCTGCGCGTGTAAGGAAAAGAATGCATGTGAGCTAGAAGATATGGAAGGTAACATTTTGGATATACTAGTGAATGGTATTTATCTAAAAAAATTCCATTAAAATGTGCAAGTTCTTTAAAAAAAATCACATTTATGTACCATATGTAAAAAAAATTGTAAATACATTTTAGTTTTGAGAATAAGCCATCAGAATAACATAGGGGAAATAAAAAATTATTGTATTATATTATATTCATCGAAAAATTTACAATGTAATACAAGCCCGAGGCTCAGATTTAAACATGAAACTCTCTTGAGCAAACCCAAAAAGAGTCACAAAGCAAAAGAAGCAAAAGGGATGAAACGTGCAAAAAATAGTAAAGCTAAGCCTCTAGCTATTGTTAAGCAATCGAAGTGGTTTGTCGTTGGGTTCTTCTTCTTCTTCTTCTTTGTCAGGGTGAAAAGGGGGAAAACACACAACACACGTGGGCTTGACACAACACGGACCTCAGTTCTCATTACCATAGCTATACACCAAAAAATTGAATTATTTTTTTCCATTTGAACCTAGGAATGCATTTCATGCTGTAGTTCACAACAGGAAGGTGGTCGTAGGCCAAGTCGACAAACAATGCCTCTCAAGGTCCATGGTGTGAAAGTTAGTGAGGAGACGAAACTAGGGGACGTCTTCCCCATAATCAATGTACCGACATAGGTCCATGGTGCTCGAAATGTCGACACCAAGTATAGCTACTTGCACGATTTTTCCAAGCCATTCCAACAGTGCAGAGTCAAACATCTAGCAGCATAACTCAATTATCTAGCGCTTGGTGATATTCAGGTTGAGTAGGTAGGTGACAAAGTGAGAAATAATGTTGCAATTGCTTCTCAAATGGTTCTCATCTTCAACATAGTCCTAGTCGACTACCCACTTAAACACAACGACACCAAGGTGGTCACACTTTTTCACTAGGTGCTTAATTCTATCACAAGTGACCCCCACCATGAAGGCATATTGTGGCCTCCATGGTAGAAGTTGAATACGAGTTCCTAGGCTACTCGACATTACGAAAAAGTAGCAGATTGTAGTTGAATGGGAGATAGCAAGAAAATCCTGCTAAACTTAAAAAGCTATTTTTTTAATGAATATTGTAATAAGGTGGCATAGCTATTTATAGAAAATATGTGTCGGCGAAGCCAACCAATGGAAAATCTAGTTTTGGCAAGACAGCAAAAGAGAAAGTATCAAAGCAGTCGTATGGAAAGAGAGGAATCGTATGAAAAATATGACAAGAGGTCTTGAGAAATAAATTTGGGTGTTGACAGTAAATGCTCGCGTATGATGATCATTGCCATGTGTCCTTTGCCATCATCAGCGCCAACTAGCTTGCTTATATGAAAAGACATGGATTAATTCATTAAGTTCTTACAAATTAAATACACATCTCTTTTCAAAAGTACCTTGCACTACTTAAGCACATTTCTCATAGCTAAAATCACACTTTACAATGTGATTAGCTTATTTGTGAAAGAGGCAGCAGGGAGAATGTACTAATTCCATTTTTGCAAATTTTTTGGCATTCCTAAGGGATACGGAACCCAAATCCACACATATCACCTCAGTGGCAGAATTTAGTGGACCAGTGGTAATGGAAGAGCCTTAACTAATGTATGTGGAAAAGAATTAAATGCACCCAAAAGTAGATTTTGCTAAGTAGCAAAAAATGCAAGTGGTCATTTCATTGAAGAAACTCTATGCAACTTCTTAGCACAACCATGGTGGAAGCATCAACATATGATAGAAAGGTTGGAGACTCATCCAAAAGGTCGGGTTACGCCGATATCTTTTAGAGAAATTCATTCGCCAAGGCCCTAGTGCCAAAATAATGACAGTTTGATTATACAAAATCAGTGCAAACAGATAATAGTATCAGAAGAGAGGTGGTGTACGATTTCGCCAACAACATTTTCAACCTAAAGTTGGTGACTAACCCTAAAATCCTTAGGGAGGGGGCATTCCAAAGAATGATGTAGCATGGGTCATCTCAAGGTTTCATGTCTCGTCTCTGGAATTTATGTTTTCCACAGTTCATGTTTCCTGTTGTACAACCATGCTCGGAGCTGATAGATGCATGTGCCAAAAGATTCAACAAGGAGACAGGAGTTATTGTTGGAAAAAAGATCAATGTTACATTTTCTACAGTGGTCATATAGGATATGTTGTGTATCCCTGCAACTTGGGGCGCTAGATGTTTGATGAGGAAGAGATGGAAAGTTTTTGGGAAGCCAGAACTAAGAAGGGAAACTAGAACTAAGAAGGGAAACTATTATGAGAATGAAACAAAGGAAAGACTAGAGAGAGAGATCACTTTTCTTTTCCTCTTACACACAAAAAATTCAAGAAAGATACATAGTCTATTTTCTCAATACTGGCTTGGATTTATGGCCTTGATGATGATGAAGAAGTCCATCCCTTTCAGATGGGCTTGGATTTCATCCTTAACAGGGAGAAAAGTCAGAAGTGTTATGATTTTGCTGATGCAGTAGCTGAAGGGATGTTAGAGCGATTGAGGACCTATGATACTGAGTATAGATTTAGGTATTCTTCTTTCTTGGTTCACTTGATTTTGCATCAAAATTCTAAGCTTCTGGAGAGAAGTTTTTCATTATTTAGGTTCGATGTAAAGGGTTTCTATCAGCCAATTTCAGTATGTACTCATGAACTTTCAATAACATGGGATTACTACTAGTTTGTAGATTATTTTATGAGGCTAGTACTTCAAGAATTGTTCCCACACCGTACAGGTCACTTCTCTACTGAGGTCTTGCAATGGATGAAGACTTCACAAACCCTAGTGGATTGTTTCCTAGGTGAGGATTTCACTTTTATCAGATTCCATGGTTTCATCAGAGAGCCTTTTAGACTCAACAAATTTGTAACAGATAGAGGTTTTTCTTTGGAGGCATGTCATTAGGCAACCCTTTTCGACAACACCTATGGTGCTTAAAGGCATAAGACAGGGCTTTACCCAATCCCCTTAACATTTCCAATAGTTAGGTAAGACTACTAAGGCGAAAGATAGAGGGTGATCATACAAACAAATTCATGCTCTTAGGCTTGGTTCTTATTTGTAACACATGGGACTACAATCTGAAAAATCACCTCCTCACTTTGAAACATGAGAGTCAAGAGTATTTTGAGTAGAGGAAGAATCTAACTCAAGAAAGGCCAAAAGTATACGTCGACTTGGACAACATACCATTCAAGCGACCAATATGACTCAACTTCTATGTTTAGCAAGTAGAGTATCAGAAGAACCTCCCAATGGGTAAATCCCTTAGCGCGTAATTGAAATGCTTGCGGTGGTCAAAAAGGAAGAAGGAAAATTTCTGGAGGTTTCACCAAGAGATGAGGTGGCTCAATGCCCTGTTCAGAGAATTGCAACCACATGATGAAAGGTTCAACGAGGTTTACAAAGAAGAGGCTGATACTGACAATAGCAATCTAGAGACAAGTCATGAGAATGAACAAGAGGAGCTTTTTCGTCATGCTTCTTGGCCCTAGGAATCAAATAAAATAAAAGGATCAAGGCAAAAGGAATCAAAAGCCACACCCTCTGTCAATGCTCGAAGCAAAGGGAAAGGAACATAATGGTCCCCAAGAAGGTCCACTATGGTTATCGAAGGCCAAGTTTTGGTGGGATCAATCGCCAAGAGATCATAACATACTAGTTCCAATCATGCAAAGAGGAGATGACTCCAAGATCTTGGTGGGCCTGGTGCATCAGCTAGAGGATAAGAAGAAGTGGAATCTGCTTTGCAAGGTGTTTCAGCTGTCGTAGCCTGGGTAAGTTTCACACCCTCTCTTCTTTCTACCTCTGCAGATGTCTTTGGTAACTTCTTTTCCCCCATCTATGGAGAAGAGTCCTCCATCCGTGAACCTCGAGCTTTTGGCCCTTAATGAACCCCCATCCATTTTCAACAATGAACCTTATGAAGTAACCCCCGGCACCAAGCGAGTGGCATCCGCTTCGATAGCTATCGATTCGTCAATCGCCCTGTCAAGGGCCCCCATTGAAAGAGTTGAAACATCCATGGTCCCCATGTTGCAAGATGGTGTGTCCCTTGGTCTTCCTTTTCTAGTATGCCACTTGGGTTTGTGACATATTCTAACCGCCTCCTGTGGATCTTAACTGACACTTGTATCGGGCATTGGCAGGTTGACCTTTTGGCGCAACGGCAAGGCCAATAATTGGTATCAGAGCTAGTCACAGGTGTAAACCCCTCGCTTGTGTTGGGGGGGATTGTTGCAAGATGGTGTGTCCCTTGGTCTTCCTTGTCCAACACAACGCTTGGGTTTGTGACATGGTCTAACCGGCTCCTGTGGATCTTAATTGATGCTTGTATCAGTCATTGACAGGTCGACCTTTTTGTACAACAGCAAGGCCAACAGCCCATTACTCTAAGTCCATCCACTTCTAGGAAAACATCTCTCCTACTCATTTCTCTTTTCACCCTAACTGGTTTTCCCCTTGCCCAATCTCAATTTGGTGTACTATTATTTTCCATGATAACACTCCCATTTGCCTCCCCGCAGTCTCATACATCTAAGGTTTCTCCTTCTATCACCCTATTTGGTCTCCCTCCAAGTGCTTCCATCAATGCATAAAGCATTGACACACTGCAGAGTCTCCAAGAGCATTACAATGCAACCAAGCAGACCAAATAGGCTAGAAAGTAGAAACTATATTTAAAAAATGCCATGCTATTAGCTATTAAGAAGATTGAAGCTTGCTTTAATGAAGAGTGGAATTCTCTGTTGATCACTACCATGAAGCCACTTGTATCCAAGCCTGAGGAACAAATGTAGATGGAAGATTACGATATTAGATCCATGGGTCTGTATTTAAACAAAACTTTCCCACGTGACAAGGTGGTCTTAGCTAAGGCCACCCAGAAGGTGGTATATGCGGATTATGAAAGGCTAGATAGAAAATTGAAAATGCATGAGGCAGAGGTGATAAATGTAAGGGAAAAAATGAGTAGGTGACATACAGAGATCAAGGCTAGAGATGTCTAGATGGCCTGCATAAGACAAATACAAAATCGGCAAGGAGAAGCAACTAAGTTGCTCAAGGAAGCCCAAAGTGAACAGATTCAACTATATGTTGAAATTGAAAAGTTAAGAGTTCAGCTTGCTACTAAGTGCTAGACAAATGCAAAGTATCGATGTACTCAAGAAAACATACAGAGAGAGCTGGATGGCATCTGATCTCAAGCTTTTAACAATCTACAAAAGGCCTAGGTGAAAGTAGAAAGGACAAGGCAAGAGAAATAGGAGATCATGTTCACTCTATAGGCTCGTGACCAAGAGATCAGAAGGTTGAACTTTTAACTAACAAATTCCCTCTGAGAGAATAATCAAATGGAGAATGTAAGAGCAAGAGAGGCTTAGTTCCATCAGGAGTTAACAACTACACAAGGGTCTAGGACCCTCTCAGTATTGAAGAAATTAATATTCGCACACTGGGAAAGGATCATGATTGCAGTCGTTATTCTCAGGCCAACCCTATGATTTTTAAGGGATGCTCAGGAATTAAATGGAAAGGATGGCCCACTGGCTGATCAAATTCTGCAGATATATTCTCCTCAAGTGGCGAAATCACAAAACCTAATTTCTAGATTGTGTGTGGCCACTGATGAGGCCCTAAGAAGTGCAGGGATTCCAGATTGAAGGGTTGCCTCAAGCAAAGCAAGTGAATTTTTCAAATACCACAAATTTGTAGCAAAGAGAAAGGAATGTCAGGCAGTGTTGAACAAAAGGGTCGACAAAATCAAGAAGGATTTCAATGTTCTATTTAGCTTTGGTGTGCCTTCCCTTTTCTCACCAAATGGAGATGTGCTATCAGTTGAGTAAATCATAAATGCAATCAGACATAACGTCTAGACTTCTACATAACTCCCAGGTTTAGGCCTGATGCCCATCGTTAATGAAATCAAGTACGAGATCTTTCCCCTTTCTTGTCTCTATTATCACCTTGGGGCTATATCAGCAAGATGGGGAGATGTTTCTTTCAAGGAAGTCTTTGAGTTAGATCAAGCATACAAGATCATTTGTGCTCTCATATGGCCAACTGATTTGGATTCAAAGCTGCAGCATTCCGCCTAACTCAAACTATAGGAATTTTCAAAGCTCTAGGTTCGTGCCTCCGCGAGTGAAGGCCCCTGTGAGTTGCTAGAACGGTGAAGCAATGTTTCCTTAATCTTATTTTGATTTTCAACTTTTATACATTTTTGGCTTCGAGATGAATCTGCACTTAAAGAAAAAGTTGTTCTAAAAGGCACACAATGCGCCACATGGTGGCTACACAGCTTTTGTTTATCACCTTCTTTTCAAGAGAAAGTCAAGGCATGTTTTAGCTTGGTGGGGATTTTCTCTGAGGCAATTTTCATAAATCAAAGATTCCCCACTCGTTCAACACGCCATTTCTTCGCTTTGAGCAGGTCACGCTTTAAAGGAGTAG